>JASDDO010000028.1:46530047-46595811 GCA_030015575.1 Agapanthus africanus
CTCAGCGAGGAAGTCGGCGATGGCCTGGCCTTTTACTGCCTTGAGAGGTTGATATATTATCGAGAACTCTATCAAGAGCAGGGTCCATTTAGCGAGTCGTCCCGTCAATATAGCCTTTGACATTAGATATTTGAGAGGGTCCACCTTTGAAATAAGACGGACTTCATGCGCCAGCGCATAGTGCCTGAGCTTTGTTATCGCAAAGATCAACGCCAGGCAGTGTTTCTCAATGGGGGAGTAGTTGCTTTCTGCCCCCAGCAGAACTCGACTTAAGTAGTAGAGTGCTCTTTCCTTCCCTTGGTCGTTCTCTTACGCCCATAATGCGCCTAAGGAACCTTCGAGGGCGGTCGTGTAGAGAATGAGAGGCTTTCCCTTAACTGGAGCAGCCAATACTGGAGGATTCTGCAGGTATTGCTTGATCTCGTCTAGCGCGCCTTGGCATTTTTGGTCCCAGATGAACGGGGTTCCTTTCTTCATCAGGTGGCTGTAAGGACGGCACTTGCCAGAGAGGTTGGCTATAAATCGCCGAATATATGCGAGCTTTCCTTGGAGAGATCGCAACTGTTTGAGAGTTCTCGGCGGAGGCATTTCCATGATCGCTTTGATTTTTGACGGATCTATCTCAATACCTCGGTGCCGGACGATGAATCCCAGGAATTTGCCCGAGGAAACCTCGAATGCACACTTGAGCGGGTTCATTTTCAAGTTGTATTGCCGAAGGCGTTGAAATACGGTCTTCAAATGCTCGAGATGTTTCTCATATGATTTGCTTTTAACAACGAGGTCGTCGATATAGCATTCGACGATTTCATGTATAAGGTCATCGAAGATCTTCGTCATGGCCCTCTGATAAGTGGCGCCGGCGTTCTTTAACCGAAGGGCATTACCTTGTAGCAGAATATACCTAGAGGAGTTCTGAAGGCGGTGTGCTTCTGGTCTTCGGGATGCATCTTTATCTGGTTATACCCCGATGAGCCATCCATAAAAGAGAAAATCTCATGCGTAGACGTGTTGTCTATCATTAATTCGGTGACTGGCACCGGGAAATCATCCTTCGGGCAGGCTTTATTGAGATCCCGAAAATCCATGCATATGCGCACAGTCCCATTTTTCTTCATCACCGGGACGATATTGGCGATCCATTCAGGGTATTGAACTTCCTGGATGAAGCCAGAGTCGATCAGCTTATTGACTTCAGCATTGATGCTCATCTCAAGCTCAAGCCGCATTCTTCTCGGCGCCTGTTTGACTGGCTTGACGTCCGGGGATATTGCCAATTTGTGCACAGTAATTTCTGGGTTTAGTCCCGGCATTTCAGAATAGTTCCACGCGAAGCAATCTCTATGCTGTAGAAGCACGTCTTTTAACGCAGCCACCCTTTCTTCAGATAGCAGCTCGCTGATGAATGTCGGTCGCGAATCGTCTGCCGATCCCAACTCAATCTTCTTGAAGTTATCTGCAGTGGCATGGATTCCATCTTCCAGCTCTTTTGGCGCTAGTGGGAATTCTGAGATTATCTCGTCACTGCTGTTTTCGAAGCACCAAGGGAGCTCATCTATGTCCTCGGGCTCTTCTTTTAATATTGTAATCATGTGACAGGTGCGAATTCGCTTCCAATCCCAATGTGGAACCGGTTCTTCTGTCATGGACTTGGGCTTGTACTTCTGTGGTGGCGTTACCTTCCAGTTGTCAGACAGAGCGAACTTGCCAAGCTGGTACTGATCTTCGACCCAATTCTTAAAGGTGAAGCAGTCTTCGAGCGGGTGCCCTATTACTCGATGGTAAGAGCAATAGTTTGGGCCAGAGACTTCGCTTGCTCGTTCGGGATGTTTAGACTCTGGCAATGTAAGCATTTGATGTTTTAGAGCAAGATCAAGTATCTTCTTCGTCTTGTCCTGAGGAAACGAGTACGCTCGACCCATTTTCTTCATGAAGGATAGACCAATAACGCTCAACTCCCGTTTGCGTGGCTTCTTAGCCCTGCTTTGTTGTTGTTGAGCGCCTTTTTGGCCTCTCGACTTATTTCTGCTTTTGCGCCGAGCCTTCTTTATGACAGGTTGACAAGGAGCGGCATTTTCATCTTTTATGGCCTGTTGGAGAAGGCGTTGCGTCTTGGCTTTCTCGTAGATGGCCGTCTCACGGTTGTGATCATCTCGGACTTTTCGACCAGCTTTCTTTATAAGTCTGTCTATTTGTCCCTCGAACGACGGACTGGGCTCCTTTGCATCTGAAACTTTCACTGGCTTAGGATTAGCGTCCTCCCATTGAGCATCCGCTTCTTCATCAAGGTCATACACGACGTAGCAGCTGGGTAGTAACTCTCGTTTCTTTGACGGGATGTATCCAAGCCCTTTTGTTTCCATTCTCCCGTTAGGCAGTTTGCGTTGAGTCCCGGGAACGTTCCAGACCTTGTCATAGAATTTGGCCTTTCTAACGGTCTGTTTGAAGGATATCCCCTGGCGTTTCAGTAGCTTTTTCAAACCTTCAGTATAATATCTGGGAAGATGGATAGGCTGAAGCCTGTCGAGCGTAGAATCCGCGCCATGCCAGATTTCTTTTTCTATCTTGGTTTCTTCAGAGCGGTAAAACAGAATTGCTTTCTCGCTCTCTCGCCTGGGAGGGATATAGAATGTCCGCAACTCTTCTACACTGTAGATATTAAGTGCATCCAGTTCTTTATGGTGTTTAAGCGGCACTATGGCGACTTGTAGATTTTGCTCTTCGTCAGCGGACGTTCGTATTGAAGGTCGAGCAGAGAATACAGCATGGATTTCATCTTCCGAATCGCTACCAAAGATCAATGCAGGAGCCGATGGTCCCGGCTTAGTGTATTGGGGAGGACCCGAATAAACTCTCTCCTCTTCCTCCTCGGTATCACTGCCGAAGACAGGGATGGTGGCATTAGCTTTATTCTCCGGCCTGTGACACTTCTCCGTATCTTCGAAATCCGGTAAGAAGTATTTGGCGTCTTCATATTTGCGGACCTCGTTTACCGAGAACGGGTTCAGTTCTCCCGTCACGGTATACTCGAAACCATCCTTAAAATATTTCATACACTGATGCTGTGTAGAAGGGATGATGTTGTACTCGTGTAACCATGGTCGGCCGAGCAAAGCGTTGTAGCATGTCTTGGCGTCTATGACGTGGAACTTAATTTCCGTGACGAGTAGCCCGAAGCGTAGCGTCAGTATCACAGATCCAAGAGTCTTTGACGATTGGGAGTCGAACCCGGAGATGGTGATCTTGTCCCGAGCAAGGTGCTGGACGCTCATGCAGATTTCCTTCAACACCCACACGTTGAGTAGGTTAACAGACGACCCGTTATCGATCAGGATTTTGCCTACCTTTATATCATGGCAGTATCCCGAGACATAGAGAGGGCGATTGTGTTCGCACGTCCCAAGTAGAAGGTCTTCATCGCCAAAAGTAACATCGGCCGTGTGCACCTCCTCCAATTCATCCTTCATCTTTTCCTCGGCCAGGCATGCTTGGAATTGTTCTGGGTCTTGGAGCGCCTTAATCAACGAATCTCTCGCCTCTTTTGATAGCAAAAGGGCGTCAAGAATGCTGAGCTGTGAGGGCAGCTTCCTCAGATGTGCTAAGACGTTGTAGTCCACCTTATCCTTCTTTGGTGGATCTTTGGCAGCTAGCTCTTCCACCACTTGGTCATCTAAGACGATATCCCCAGAGGCCTTTTCTTTCCCTTTATCTTTTTTGTTCGAGGGTCCGAGGTTCTTTTCGGGCAGCGTGCGATTACGTAGCCGGATATTTTCGCAAACCTTCGGTTCTTCTTCTTTTCTCGAAGCGGATCCTTTAAAGAGAGGGACAAGTTCCAGCTCCTCATCAAAATCGCTCCCGAATGTAGGCACTTGTGACCCGCCGGTGTTAACTACGCGACAATCGCCGGTAGTTCTTTTACTCCCTTCGGTCGTACTTCTTTGTTCTCGACGAGTTTTACGCTTCTCCCGCTTAAAGCGTTGTCGATGAGCAACATACCCTTGCCACCATCTATCGAAAGCTTTGCACTCTTGAGTGGGGTGCGAAATCTTTTGATGATATAAGCAATAAGACGGGTGCATTTTCGCTTCACCGGTAATTTCTTCTTCGGAGGATAGTAGCTTCATGCCCATTGATATGGCCTTAGCAAACTTCTTTCTCATCTTGAATTGGCTTTTGTCGGTAGCGGAGGTGTTTAGCTCCACCGGGATCATCTCAGCTCCTTCATCGAGTTGCTGGCGCTTGGCCCTTTCAAATATAGCCGCCTCGCGCTCCCGATCAGCTTTACTTTTCAACCGAGCTTCATTAAGGAATGCGTCGATTACTTCATTTGGTGGCCCCAGAACTTTTGGTTCAGGATCTGCCCCCAGCTTTTCAGTGCAAGGAGTCTCCTCATCGTTCGTGATCGAATGAGAAATCGTATGACAGCTCGCCACATATTCCTCGGATTCATCCGATGAACTTTCTCCTTCATCCTCTTCTTGAAAGACATGATTGAGGAACTCTTGGAATGTAATGGGAGTCCGCGCCTTTTGGTTGTATTCTTCCAACGCGTCAATTTGCTTTTGTAAGTCCGTGCGTTTGCCGCCAGGCTTCACGGGCTTCTTAGATTTCGTCTTCTTCTTTTTCGAAGATTTTGACGGCTGGCTGCAAGTGCTTGAATCGCCACCATCGGTCTTTGGAGTTGGACGTGGTTTCAACATCCTTTCAATGACCTGCGGTTCCAACGGATTCTTCCACTTGATTGCTGGACATATCTGAAGATCGTTTAGCATCCTCTTTGTCTTGGCTGATAATACAACCTCCCAAGGAGCTTCTTCAATGACGGAGCATGTTGCCCTCGGCGTATTCGTCCCCTTAGAGGTGTGGGGCTGCGGGGGATTCACCTTCCATTTGTCAGATAACGCAAACTTGCCCTGTCGGTACTGGTTTTCAAGCCAATTTTTGAAAACGTAGCAATCTTCGATCGGATGGCCTAGTACTCGATGATAAGGACAGTAGTTGGGCTCGTTGACGTCACTTGGTTGCAACGGACGTTTTGGATCCGGCAAATTTATGAGTCTGTTGCGCAACGTCAGCTCGAATAACCTCCTCGTTTTATCGCGGGGAAAGGAATAGGGACGTCCCATCCTATCCTCAAGGGGCACGTACGGTCGCGTATTATTTTGACGAGCAACCGGCTTCGAGTCGCTCGGTTGTTGTTGAGCATTAGCGACGACGATCGCTTTTCCCTTCCCTTTGTCATTTCGGGTGTCTGGCCTTGGAAGAGGGGGTTTATGGCCCATTTGATCCATTTGCGCTAGTTTGTCAATCAAGGCCTGGAAGGTAGTCGGCTTGAAGAACATCATAAACTGCGAGATGGTTGCTTGTGGATCGAGGGTTCCCACAAACATACCCACCGCGGGAGCTTCTTCAATGCGCTGCTCACACTTTGACCATAAGTTCCGCCATCGTATAGCGTATTGAACCCACGTCTCGCCTGGCTTTACCCTGGCGTTAATCAGTGCTGTCATCGGGGTACGTTCACTGGCGCTTGCAAAACGCTGAGTAAACAACAGCTCCATCTCCGCGAAGGTTTTAATAGAGTCGTTCGGGAGCTCAGAGTACCATTCGAACGCCGTATCTGATAAACTTCCAACAAACTGGTGAAGTAAAAGCTTGTCATCTCCACCGGTATTGCCGCAAAGTGCCCTGAACTGGGCAACATGCTGATGAGGATTGCCCGTCCCCTTGTAGACATGGAACTTGGGAATCGTATAACCTGGCGGGTACTTGATTTGATCGTACCAACTCGGATATGGTCTCCCCGTTTTCACGACCTGGCCAGCTGTTTCGGTTGCATGATGAACCCGTATTTGCTGGGCAATGTATTCATCCAAATCAGCTTTGGAGATTGTATCCTCTTTAGCTGTGGACAGAACTGGTGGAGGATTCGACGTCTCTTCCCTATCGTCTTCAAGAATGATGGGGGGATCTTCAGCAGGTGGATCTTGTTGAATCATCATACCCACCATATCCTGGAACATAAGGGCCATTTTCTTTATGTTGGCTGCCTGCTCCGCGGCTTCTTTATCTTTCTTCTCTAGTACGCGCCGAAGGAATTCGGCGTCCGTTTCTTGTTCTTGACGCTCGTCCGAGGATGTTTCAGGGGTTTCTTTTGGCCTTGTAAGCGCGTCTATAGCGTTCATCATTTCTTGGAGCTTCTGCTGCTGCTCCTGAGCCTTGGTCACTGACCTCGTGTGCGGTCTATGACCTGTTGATATGCGGCTATCTTCTTTTCCCGATGCCATGTAAACCGTATGAACTGTTATGCCCCCTGACTTAGGGCGTTTAGGTTCACTATTTTTAACTTTTGCCGCTGACGCGGGAGTTTTCTCTGGCCTCCTTCTTTTGTGGGCCGTTGAGGTTGAAGGAACCGTTGAAGGGGGCAGCCTTGCAGCTGCTGTCCCCTGCCGTTTAATAGGGCAGTCCTTGTATTTTTCCACCTTCGCCTTTTTCTGGTGATGAGAGTGACCTGGGTCAATCACGGAGTCTTGAACCCTCCGCCAAACTTTATAAATTCTTGAGGACAGCCGTTGAGGGGGCTGTTCTCGTTTCGTTTCTGAAACTCTCTCCGCAGGTGGAGGAGATCTCTTCAATGTAGCGGTTGGAGAGTTCTTCCGTACCCTCCTCAGCAGTTCAAAGCTGTTCCTAGTTGGAACAGCAGCGTTGACTTCCCCCACTGGAACCGGTGGAGTTAGACCTGAGGGGGAGTTGCCCCCTGCCTTCCTCACTCGTTGCCAATGGCGACGTCGAGCATGACGAGCCGTTGGGACTGGCTCGGAGATTGAGACATCTTCTTTTTGCCCCCTGTCTGAATGAGGCGCCGCCGGTGTTAACCTCTTAAAGACTGAGGTTGTCTCTTGAGGGGTGATATTTAACCTGTCGAAGACAGATCCTCGGGCAGGGGCAGGAACAGGAATCGTCAGTCTTGAAAAGACTGACTCTTTGACAGGGGAAGCCGCCTTGACGACTTCTGGAGCAGCAGTTATTGCTTTCCTTGGGACAGCCAATTTAGAGTTCTGATTTAGCCTGGTGAAAACAGAGGCTGTCGGTTTGGTAGTGGGCGACCCGTTGACAGGGGTCGTAGTAGCAGTAAGCCGGTCGAAGACCGACTTCTTGTTCACTTCCGGTGCAGGTATTGGCTCAGGGAAACTTGTAGATGGGATCATGGTCCCGAAGAACAGGCCAGTGGTGGCTTGAGTCACCCGGTCTACTGGCAAAGCGAGGAAGGAAGCCGCTCGGGGCCCATATGCTACACCTCCTGGTGAGGTGGAGCGTCTGTTGCATTGGCACTTCGAGCAGTTGATGCAATTAGATGCCATTGAACCTTGAGTTCTGCGCCAGACAAAAGACCAAATCTTAGTAACTTGAAATCCGAAGGCAACCATTTAACAAACCGCGATTGGTTCGCGAAGACGACACATGAAGTGTGGAGTGGAAAGAGAAAGAGGTCCCACCGGGCGTGCCAGAATCTGTTCCCCTCCGAAAGGCGGCGCACAGGACCGCGATGTCCTGACGCTGAGGTTCGGGGCAGATGCTATTTGGTTTTATCCGTCCACCTCTCCGAAGATGCCAAGTTGATTTATGGTACCGTGTATCGGAGGTTTAGACGGATACGGCCGATGTAGCAGACTTTGTCAGATTCCCCCTCGCTTGAGGATTTATTTTTTGATTGTGGGGACGCTCTTCCCTGCAGGCGCAAGCCTCTGCAGTTAATTACGCTACCGCATCGCGGTAACAACTTTCTCCTTCTCCAGAATTTTACTTCGTGTCGTGTGTGTTTGTTTTGTTTGTGGTTGCCCGTGGATTGTATACGGAGACTGATTAATGCCGTCGCCCGTAGACGTGGATTAGTCCAAATCCGTATTTACTTAGATTTGGGTTCGGTGTTTTTAGTTTAAGGATGCATTAGTCGCGTTGCGGCTAAGATCAACTTAAACGTTCGTTAAGGATACGATAGTCCTGTTTGAGACTAAGATCAACTTAACGTGATAATCCATTTAATATCTGGCCATCGGGACTCGTCATCTCTCTAACGTCGTTGAAGGATTACAACGGCAGATGTCAGAGGAGTTCAGAGATGTACCCTTGAACCAAATATAAATTGATTTAAGAGAGAGCTGTGCTCAGTCAATTTTATTTAAGGACTTACGGCCAAAATTGGGCTAAGTCCAGTGGGAAATGTTCAACACCTTTATTTATTTCCGGTCTATTGGACCTGTGATAGGGCTTTGCCCGCACTTAAATAATGCATTGCATTACTTCAGGCCATTTATGCCCATTTTGACTGGGCTCTGCCCTTTTTATTATGATGCAGATCATTTGTTTTGGTCGACTGGACCTTTCAATTGGGCTCTGCCCTTTTAAATAATGCATAGCATTTTATTTATTAGGCCTATTAAGCCTTTTATTTGGGCCTGGCCCTTCAAGAAATGAAATGCATTGCATTTGTCAGGCGCTTTGCGCCCATCACTGAGCGCAAGCGCTTGTGGTGAGGACACGTGTCATGCTCTGATGAGCGCAAGCGCAACAGTGCAGCGCGCTGCGCTGTTGCGCTGCTGACACGTGGCGTGCTCTAGTGAGCGCAAGTGCAACAGTGCGCTGCGCTGTTGCTGTGGACACGTGGCGCGCTCTAGTGAGTTGCGCCAATCCCAGAGAGCAAAGCTTTTATTTCAAGAGTGCATAGCGCACGTGGCGCTCTCCCAAGAGCGCAACAGCGCAGTTTGCAAGTGCAAAGCACCAAGAATCTTTTAGATTCAAGAACAGAAGTGCAAAGCACTATTTTTGTTTTATTTTATTTTTATTAAAGATCATTGATCTTGTTTTTAGATCTATGATCTGTTCATAAGAGAACTTTTTTTTAAAGGTTTTTTTTTACCTTTTTTATTCTTGAGGAGTTTCTCAGAGTTCTCTTCTCTTCCCCTTTTTTTTAGAAAGATCTTGATGCCTTTGAATTGAGCTTTGGGGTCCTTTTTATAGTGCTCATAAATTAGTTAAATTTGTTAAAGAGATCCTTCTCTGAGTGATTTGGGGAATTTTCCCCACCGTTGGATCTTTGATCCAAGGGTTTCTGTTTTGCAGAAGAAAATCTTCTTGTTTTAACAAGAACAGAAAAGATTTCTTAAAATTTTAATTCTGTTTGGCGCAGATGCCACAGCGCGTGACACGTGCGCATCTGTGCTGACACGTGTCGCGCAGCGCACAGCGCAGCGCAACTGCGCTAGGGTATCTGCGCTGATACGTGTCGTGCAGCGCAACTGAAGCGTTGCTTCCTTTTAATAGAGCTTTGCTCTGATTGGGCGCGCCTTCTTGGGCGCTGCGCTGACGTATCAGCGCCTGACATGTGGCGCGTTGCGTCCGAGATTTGAAGCGTTGCTTCAAAATTTTGAATTTTGAATTTCAACAGAGCTTTGCTCTGATTGGGCGAAATATTGACAATCGGCCAAATCATGGTCATGTCAGCGGGGGGTGCGTCGGGTACCTACGAGGCTCAACACCCCACGTCGGTCGTGGAGTTTAGCAGTCGTCCGAGGAAGAAGTCCAGGGATACTGAGCCGATCGTTTTCAACGACGAGGACCTCCACGGTATATCCCTGCCCCATAACGACCCTATGGTGATTACGGCTCGTGTCCACCAATACGAAGTGCAGAGGATACTTGTTGACTCGGGAAGCTCGGCGGATATACTCTTTTACGACTACTTTCTGTGCATGGGACTCACCCCGGCGGACCTGAGGCCGACCTCCCACGTCCTGTCAGGGTTCACCAACCACTCCATCCCGGCGGAAGGAGTAATCACTCTCCAGTTTAACATCGGAGAGGCCGGTCATACGCGAACAGCGCCTGTGGAATTCATCGTAGCGAGAATCCCGTCGGCATACAACATCCTCCTCGGCCGTCCTACGCTGAACTCTCTCACAGCCTAAATATCGACCTTCCACTTGGCTATGAAATTCCCGCTCGATCAAGACGGGGTAGGTCAGGCCTACGGAGACCAGCAGACTGCGAAGCTTTGCTTCACCGCAGCATCTTCGTCTGAACGGGCGAACAACGATGTTGAGGCCGAGAGTGAAATCAGGGGTTCTCTGGACACTCAGGACGAGCAAAAGGAGGTCCGAGGGACCCCGGTGGAGCCATTGACAGAGGTCCCCCTCATAGAAGGGGACGTTGAACGTACCGTTCAGATCGGTTCACTTCTGACAGGGACTCAGCACGACGACCTAGTTGGCTTCCTCAGAAACAACGCCGACGTCTTCGCTTAGGCTCCTACTAACATGCCTGGGATCGACCCTAAAATCATATCTCATAAGCTCGGGGTAGATCCTGCGGCCCGACCCGTCAGGCAGAAGAAGCGAAATTTCGCCCCGATCAAGCAGAAAGCAATTGAGGACAAGGTAGACAGGCTCCTCGCCGCCAACTTCATTCGGAATGTACCTTACTCCTAGTGGTTGGCAAACGCGGTTATGGTGAAAAAGTCAAGCGGGAAGTGGTGAATGTGCGTCGAATTCACCGATCTCAACAAGGCCTGCCCGAAAGACAACTATCCCCTCTCTCGGATAGATCAGCTTGTCGACAGCTCGGCAGGCCATGAGCTACTTAGCTTCATGGATGCCTTCTTCGGCTACAATCAGATCCGTATGAATCTGGCAGACAAAGATCTTACCGCATTCACAACGGACCGGGGGTATACTGCTACGAGGTAATGCTTTTCGGTCTAAAAAACGTCGGAGCTACGTACCAACGCTTGGTCAATCGCATGTTCAAGCCGCAGATCGGTAGGAACATGGAAGTTTACGTCGACATTATGTTCGTCAAATCGGTCTCGTCAGTCGACCACGCCAAGGATCTGGGCGAGGCCTTCGAAGTACTCCGCAAGTTCAAGATGAAACCGAACCCCGCCAAGTGCGCATTTGGGGTCACTTGGGAAAAATTCCTCGGTTTCATGGTTACTCACCGCGGGATCGAGGCTAACCCGGAGAAAATCAACGCCATCCTCAACATGGCCACGCGCAAGACTAACGTCGAGATCATGCGACCGACAGGACGAGTAACCGCTCTGTCACGTTTCATGTCGAGGTCTGGCGAGAAGTGCCTCCCGTTCTTCAAAGCTCTAAGGAAAATTCCAAGGTTCGAGTGGTCGGTAGAGTGCCAGACTGTCTTTGACCAATTAAAAAGGCACCTTACAACCCCATATCTACTCACCCGACAAGTGGAAGGGGACGAACTATCGCTGTATCTGGCAGTATCCGACCAAGCAGCAGGCGCAGTGCTCGTTCGTGTGATCGACGAAGTCCAGATGTCGGTATACTATGTGAGCCACGTCTTCAAAGACGCAGAAACGAGATACCCAGCGATAGAGAAAATCGTCTTGGCGCTCATCGTGGCGTCAAGGAAACTGCGGCACTATTTCCAGACGCACACTATCCTTGTTCTTACCTAGCGCCCCTTCAGAGCTATCCTCGCCTCACCCGAGTCCTCTGGCCGCTTGGAGAAGTGGAGGTGGGAGTTGTCCCAATTCGACATAAAATACCGCCCGAGGCAAGCCATCAAAGCATAATCCTTGGTCGATTTTGTCGTCGAGTGCACTATCCCCAGCAAAGAGCCGGGGTCAACACCGGCCCCTGCAGCTCAGCCCTCTGTCGATGGCAAGCCCGACTCAGTCCCTGATTGGATCCTTTATGTCGACGGGTCCTCGACCGAGGAAGGTTGTGGTGCCGGCCTCATCATTCGGGGCCCGAACGAGGCAGAAATAGAGTATTCTCTGAGGCTCGGGGTTCAAGGCCTCAAATAACGCGGCGGAATACGAGGCCCTGCTGGCCGGACTGCGCATAGCCTCCGGGCTGGGACTGAAAACAATTCAGATCCACAGCGACTCAACCTTAGTCGTTGGCCAGGTGATCGGTCATTTCGTGGCTCGGGAACCTCTGATGGTGAAGTATCTGGCCAAGATAAGAAGACTTTGAAAGAACTTCGACGAAGTCCATGTAGAGCAGATCCCCAGATAGCTCAACGCCCAAGCCGACGCCTTGAGTAAGCTGGCTTCATCCTACCCGGCCAACAATAAACGGTCCATTCTCTTCGAGATTTTGCCACGGCCTAGCTTAGAAGACAGGGGAATAACACTTCATGTGTACACATTCCAGGAAGAAAACCGGGACTGGAGGAAGCCCCTTGTAGAATTTCTAAGGGAGGGTACGCTCCCAGAAGATCGGGGAGAAGCCCGCCGTCTCCGAGCCAAAGCCCGTCACTTCGTCTGGAGCAATGAGAACCTCTACAAGAAGTCATTCACTCAGCCCCTGCTCCGGTGCGTCGACCTCCACGAAGCCGACTATGTCCTCCGTGAGATCCACGATGGGGTCGGCGGCGCGCACCAATAGGCCCGCACCTTAATTCAGAAGGTATTGCTCCAGGGGTACTACTGGCCAACTATTCACCAAGACGCCCAGAAGCTCGTTAGGAGATGCAAAAGTTGCCAACTCCACGGAAGCGTATCTCGCCTTCCAGCTATCGAGCTGACCGCCCTAACCTAATCGTGGCCATTCGCCCTGTTGGGAATGGATATGATAGGCCAATTCTCTACCGGCACGGGCGGGCACAAGTACATCCTCGTCGCGGTGGATTACTTCACGAAGTGGATCGAAACCATCCCCATCAGGAAACCAGATGCCACCACAACAATCAAGTTTCTGCAGAACAACGTGATACTTCGGTTTGGCATCCCGAGGTGTATCATTACCGACCACGGGACGAACTTTGAAAACGAAAAAGTGAAGGAATTCTGCAATGAATATCATATCCTCATGAAGTTTGCCGAAGTCGCTAATCGGGACGTTCTCCGAGGTCTCCGGACACGCCTAGAAGGACGCCAAGGCAGTTGGGTCGAGGAATTGCTCCGGGTCTTATGGGCCCTGCGTATGTCAAAGAAAACCCCCACCGGGAAAACCCCTTTCAGTCTCTACTATAGGACCGAGGCAATGGTCCCAACGGAGATCGAGCTACCCAGTCACCGGGTTGAACACTTCGACGATGAACCAAACACCTCGGCACTACGAACCAACCTGGACATCTTTTTAGAGAAACGAGACCGGGCTCAGATCAAAGCTGCCGCCTATCAACAACAGACCGCCCGCTACTACAATGCGCGAGTCAAGCGTCGCCTCTTCAAGGCCGGGGATTTAGTCCTAAGGCGAAACGAGTTCGTCGACCAAGGCAGGCTGCATAAGTTTTTCCCAAGATGGAACGAACCTTTCCTCGTCTCCGAGGTACTGCCCGGCGGAGCCTACCGTTTGCAAGACGCGGAAGGACGCAAGTTTCCACGGCCTTACAACGACGAGAAACTCAAACTGTACCAATAAAAAGAGCATCTACTAGCGTACATTTCTTTTACTAAAGCAATGTAAACTTTTCTCAAGTTCTTTCTGTTCATATAATAAGAAGGGAACAATAAGACATTGAAAAAAGAAGATTTCTTTTTTCCAAAGGGTACTATGGGCTCCTCAGCCGTACATTGAAATAAAAGAAAATTACAATAGCGGGGGGAGGGGGTGCAGGAAACATTGCTCGTAGTATTCCGAGCATATTTCCGCCAGCCGAGCCCTCGCCGCCTCGGACCTTTGCCTCTGATGTCGCCTGCGAACATCTGCATGGTGCCTCAGTTGGTAGCACTCGAGGACGAGCGCCATCGAGCGATCCCGCCGATCCGTCGAGATCAGGCCGAAGCGACACAAAGTCCTCAGCTTACCGACCGCCTCGTCCTTCAGCTGCTCGGACAGGGGGTTGTGCAGCCTCAGCGACGCCCTCCAGATAGAGTACATCAACAGCTGGAGCAGGGGGAGTGCCGGGGAAGCAGTCGGCCGAAATGATCTTCGATGCGACCTATCACTAACTGTACCGTGTTCTCGGTGCAGCACTGATCGTAGAGGTACAAGTCCTCGAAGCTTATGATGTCGGGGATGGTAAAGGGGAAGTCCTCCATTCTTACGTTTTGGAGATGGAGAAAGGAGTGCTCAACAAGCCCTCCACTTTATAACCCCACTGCGCTCTCAAGGGTCCAACAGTCGCTCGTGCTTTCCACAACTGTACCGCCACGCGGCGGGCGTCCCGTCTTTCTCGACGAAATCGGAACGACGCGGTTCTTACGCTCCGCCTCCCCCCACGCGTTAATGACACGTGTCGACCACGATGGTCACTCTTCCCGATGTTCTAACGCCGTGGAAGATCGGACAGAACCCCACGACTCAACAGAGTAGCTTCACTGCTCGGTCCATCCTTAGCAGGCCACTTCCGACCTTTCCCGCGCTAAGGATCTAAGCTCTCGCCAAGAGGCACCGGGCAGCAACCCTGCTCGGCCCGTCCTTAGCAGGCCACTTCCGGTCCCTCCTACGCTAAGGATCGAAGCCCTCGCCAAGAGGCAATCGGGCAGCTACCCTGCTCGGTTATCCCTTGCTGGTAGTCCCCTACCTCCACGACGCCAGGGATCGAAGCCCTCGCCAAGATAAGAAGATGAGGGGTCTCAAGCCTCAGGGTCGGGAAGGACCTCAACGAGCTGCGCCTCTACTACGACCACCGGAGCAGCATCTTTAGGGTCTGCGCCAACGACGGGAGCTTCGGTGCTGGCAGCCGGGGCGGCCGACTTACCCCTCACGCTCCCACCGGGGGCCACTTTCCCTGCATCGTATCCGGAGGCGATCCCCTGTGCATCGTCCTCGAGAGGGTACACGGCCCGGAGCTCGGCGCCGGGAAACTCCGGCATCTGAGCCTTGACAGAGTCGAGGGCATCGTGCCAAATGACGTCCCCGGCTCTGGCAAGGTCGGCGTAGAACTGATCCGACTTCTTATAGTTCTCCACCGCCTTCAGCGCCCGGTCCTTCGCCGCATCGTTCTCCTTCCGATCCGAAGGGTGCTCGCCATTTTCATGGTGGCTTTAGAGTCCTCCAACTGGGACTTGACAGCTTGGGCGGCCTCTCGGCATCTGGCGGTCTCCCGACTCACGGCCGCCACCTGGTCTTCAAAAGCAGCGATCCTCTCCCTCGCCGCCTCCAACTCCAGCCTCGAGCTCTCTTCCCGCGAGGAGAACTCGCCCGCGGCCCGCATCGCCGGGGTAATCTCCTCGTCATCCATGTTGATGACGAGGGCGACGTGGTGGAGGACCTAAAGAAAAGAAAGAGGGTTAAGAGGGAAAGGAAGGCACCCAACTACGCGAAAAAAATACTGAATGAAGAACCGAGTGGGGTGCAAACACTAATCTGCATGGTCTCTTGAGCTTTGGCCGCCATCTGGGCGCGGAGGGTCCCCTGAGGGATTCTGCCCCCGGCCGACCTCTCCATCTCCGAGAGGAGGCTGTCGGCGATGGAGAGCCCAGAGGGCACCTCAAAGCGAAGATCCCCATCGTCCACAAGGATCGGGAAAGCCGGGGTGTGGGGCGACGTCCCGTGGAACCTCTTGAGGAGCAACGTGGGAGAACCGGTCTCACCTCCCTCCTCGGTGGCCCGGGGCTCTTGTTTCCGAGCACGCTTTCGGATAGGTGCACGACTGGACTCTGGGGCCCGGGGCGCATTTGGGCGCCTGGACGAAGTGGCAGTCGGCAGGGTCGGAACCGACGACGGGCGAGAAGAGCCGGCGCCTCCGGCCTTCTTCCCCTTCTTGACGTCGACCACTGCCGCCCGGAATTTGCTCATGTCCATAGGTACTGCATAAGACGAAAATACGAGGAGTCAGCAACGCCAGGAAAAATGAAAAAAGCATAAGTCTAAAGAGGTCGCCTAAAAGTCCATAACTTACCCGTGTACTCGACGGGGCTGAGCCCGGTCCAACTGAGAGCCCGCTCAGACAGCAGCATGTCGGCCCGAGGAAGGGGCTCCCACTCAGACACCGCCACCGCGTCGGGATCATTTGACCGACTCATCCGCGGACAGCTGGCCCTTTGCCACTGGGTGGGCACAAGCCAATCCTCACCCTCGGCGGGACGATAAAGAAAAACTTCTTCCATTCGTGAATAGAAGGTACTACGATGACTCCCGACCAGGGAGCGTCCCCCGTTGTCTTCTAAAGGAGAGGTACACCCAGCTCGGCTCGTCCCTACGGACGCCGGGATGGTTTTTGTAGCAAATAGAAGAGAAGAGAAGACTCAGGCTGAAAGGGATATGACTCAATTTCAACCGGACCAGGAATCCGAGGAGGATCCTCTAAGAGTTCGGCAGTAGCTGGTCCGGGGCTAACCCGAAACAATTCAACGCCTCACACACTTCAGGGGAGAAGGGCAGACGCATCTTGGCCCAAAAGGCTTCCAGGTACAAGGTAATATCCTTGCCCTGTACCTAGTTTGCCCTCCCCCTTCCCCGGCCAGACGAAGCGAATAGCCGGGAGGAATGAAGAAGCGGGTCTTGATGGTAGCGAGCTCCTCCGCACGCCTCAACGAGGATCGCACGCCAAAAACACCCGCGACTGGTACTCTGGGGACCACCCTATCTTCTCGGGTGAACTCCAGCTCAGAGGGGGAAGAGGAAGAAGTAGAAGAGGAAGAAAGAGAAGAGAAAGCTTTAGAAGACCCCCTAGACTCTACCCGCACAACATCTATAGACTCCTTTGAAGAAGACATCTAATCTGATCAAAGAAAGGTATCCCCGGGAGTTGATAGCACGGAATCCGAACTGAGGAGAAGAGCGCCGAGCTGACACGACTAAGGACTAGGAAATTGTGAAGAGGTATGGGCCCTGATGGGGATCCCACATCTGTTTATAGCTGCCGGCGCACGCATTCTACGGCTCCGATCAACTCCCGCCAAAACAACTTTTCGCAACCAACGGTCGACGACGTTCCACTTGTCGCATTCGCATTGGACACGTCCCTTCGAGCGCAAGGACGCTTGCGACGCGTCTCGCTAGCCAACCAACGCCAGACACATGGGCCGTCACTTCGACGGGCGTACACACGATCCGGCGCTTCCCCTTTAATGCGAGATCTCTCCCCTGATCCGCTGACGCCCTCAAGAAAATACCACTCTTTCCCCGAAAATGCACGACTGACGATATCTTCAAACGAGAACTCACCTAGGATGATCGGTCAGACCACTCTCGACCCGACCCGGGAGCGGGTCGAGACGAGAGTGGGGGGCTAATGATGAGGCTCGATATCATGACTCTCCAGATACAGACACGTGGCAGATGACGTGCCCCCGAACTACGGGGAGGGATCAAGAACTTCAGTTTGGAGCGCACCTCGGATTCCGAACCGAGGAGTCTCCCGACCTTTGGCGACTTTCCCAACCTCTCCCGGCTCGCTCCGAGCTATCATGGTACAAAGACGCCTCTGCCTCCCGCTCGTTCTCGAGCCTCCCGCCGAGCCCATCTTCCTCGGTCTTATCCTGACCGACCCGCAGCGCTGATCACAGGCACTTACGCCACGGCTCCGCGAATTTCGCCATGCGCGAGATATCCGCCGCCCATGATCCTATGTTCTACGCCATCACGATCCCCCATTAACGAGCCTGTCTCGCCATTAATGCGGGATCTCGCCTATCATACGGGCGTGACGTCGTGGGCGTAACGGCCGGCGTGATTCTCGCGCCTGTCTGCCTATTGCTGCCGCTATATAAACCCCTCTCTCAGACGATCGAGGTACGCAATTCTTTCCACTAAGTCGCTACTCTGCCCGATTTGCATCACTAATTTCATCGTCGAAGGGTTCTCGATGGTACAACCATCCCGGGACTTCTTTGCAGGTAACTCTGCTCAACCTCAAATCCAAACCCATTGAGATCCACACGATAAAATAATCAACCCCTCAGATCAATTCTCAGCCGTCCGCAATTACGCGAAGAGATCAACGGAAGATAACATCTGAAGGAGATCCAGAATTCTATCACTATGGTATTTGTTATTAGTCCATGATATTTATTTGCAAAAACAAAGGTCACGGTATTTATATGGAAAATAGTTAAAGCTGCTAGTATTTATTTCTAAAAAATAAAATCCATGATATTTATCCAAAACTCATCGCATTTTCTATAATGAACAAAGTTCATTATAGGATTTTTAGATAATCAGATTAGATTTCACCAAATATTAATTTTAGCATTTTTAGGTAAATATCATAGAAATTAAATGCCAAAAACTTTATTGGATGCAAAAATAGACAAAATCTTAAGTTATTTTCTTTTTATTTTGCTTTTTATATTTTTATAGCTTTCAATATTCATACGAGGATAAAAGATGCGGTGTTTGTTTGCAAAAATTTTTAAACCCATGGTTATGATATTTATTATTAAGCTATGCCCATAACTAAATCTATATAGCTAAATTTACATAATAACATTTATAATATAAATGTTTTCTCATACCATCAAAACTCCACAATACTTGATGTGAAGAGCAAAATGGGAATCCAAAATTTTTGCCCCATAGCTAAATTTACATGTTTGTTCACACCACCAAACGATATTCTCCAAAATACCAATATAGTCCAAATTTGATATAAGCGAGTATAGATAAAGTCAACGGGCAAAAATGGAAATATTTAAATATCCATTTTTGATACCACTTTATATTAGTGTACTAGGGTTAAACCATGCGCGATGCGCATGATATACAAATATCAATAAAAAATTTATACAATGAAAAGTTGATCATATAAAACAATGATTATATATGATTCAAGATTATTAACGTGAAAATCTATAGTATTTTTTATCAGTAAGAAATAAAGTCCATGGTGTTTAGTAGCAGAAAACATAACCCATGATATTTATCTGAAAACTCATCGTATTTTCTGTAATAAACAGAGTTTGTGATATTTATTTCTAATAAAGAAAATCCATAGTATTTATCTGGAAAACATTGAAAGTTTGTGATTTTTGAATTTGTTAAAAAAATCCCATGGTACTTATTTGAAAAACATTAAAAGTTCTTGTTTTTTATTAAGAAAATCTCATGGTATTTACGTGAAAAATATCAGAAATTCTTGGTACTTGTTCAAAATAAAAAAAGTCCATGGTATCTATTTAAAAGACTTTGGAAGTTCATGTTATTCAATGAAAAAAGTACACGTATCTATTTAAAGTTCATGGCATTTATTTGTAATAAAAAGTCACATGGCATTTATCAAAAAAACATTAAGAATTCATGGTATTTTGGTGGAAATCTACATGAGATTTTGAGTTATTAGCCAAAAAAACACAGAGTTCTTAGCATTTATCTAAAATTCATTCTTTTTTCTATAATGAACAAAGTTCGTGATATTTATTTGTAGTAAAGAAAGCTCATCGTATCTATCAAAATATTTAAAGATGTGATTTTTAATTTTATAAAAAAAATCTATGACGATTTGTGAGCGATTTTTTCATGTATAGGGACCCCAACTTGCTCTATAACCATGTTGCTATAATCTCTTGCTCGACCTCGCAAAAAAGTTCATCAGCCGAATGAAGCTGTAGCGAACTGAAGGTCTTGTCCTCCATCTTTTCTTTCTTATCCTCTGTGGTCGTCTTCGGAATAATGTCTTTTATAAAGACAATTTTGTGAGCCCCTGCTGCTTGAGAATAGTTGTCATCTTCAACTCCAAATGCCAAAATTGTTCCGCCCATCAAACTTAACTTGACTCCTACTCGAATGTACCATAAAGCGAAGGGGGCTCGCTAAACTGTCTTTCTTCCTTACCCGAAGCCTAAAGCTGGTCAAGCGCCAGGTGGCCTTTTAGTGATGTCCGGAAAGAGGAAAGAAAGCCGATCTTCTATGTCCGTAAATCCAGGAACTCAAACAAGAGATTTTATACAGCTTGCTTGTTCTTTTCACCGATCTTCTTCTACTATATTATACCCTAAAGCTGATCTATGTGTATGTTCTTACCGTCCCGTAGTACCTCTCTTTATAATGCGTAGATATTATCTCCCCAAATAATCTGAAACCACCAAATCTAATACTCTGATACCACTTTTTGTAATATCTATACTCGTGATTCTCAATGGAATCATAAACCACATCAGAGTTGCAGCGGAAAATCTATCAGTATCACGTGCAAACAAACTATCTGAAAAAGACTAACCGAACATTCTACCAAAATAACGCAAGTTATCAAAAGTACACACCAAACAACACAAAACACAAGATTTAACTGGGTTCGGCGCATTTGCATCTAATCTTACAATCCGACGACGAGAACTTCCACACTATTAAGAAAGAGTTACACGAGAACACCCACACCGATCACCGCCCAATATAAGTTTCTCTCTCTCTCTAACACAAACCCTCTCTCTATATAATTTTTGTCTGGGCCAAAACAAAAAAAATTCACATTAGATATTTGCCAACCATTTGCTGATTATACCTAGTACTGTAGTGCAGCTTTTGGATGTCTTAATTGAGCACTTCTATAGAAGGATTCAGCATGCTAGCTCCATCCAGTTACAGATCATGTTTCATACTTGGGACTGTGGTTCTATGTATGCTTTTTCTCTTACTAATTGCTTATCTTCTTAGTATAATTATAATGGTTGATAACTCTTATATAAAACTTGTATATACTAAATGGTATTGTAGAGGTCTCTGATACTAAGAAAGAATGACGAGATAAAGAAACATATCGGGCAATTCACCGAAGACATATATACAGTTTAACATAAAAAATTCACTAAAGACGTACGTGCAACCAAGGAGCTCATATTGTTCCCTATACGTAGTTCTGGGCATTGATAGATTCTAGCCAGAAGGATACGGTCTTCAAGCACCATTCCTCATGGAAGCCTCGAGCATATATTAACGATGTTCGCAAGTTTCAATCTCTTCTGGGAATTTACATTGAAATTTTTTTTTGGTGTGTCCGGAGTGGGAAGCCATGGGATCACACAAATCAATCTTCTTCAAAAGAGTAACGGGCACACTTCTTTTAACAGTAAAGTTTCTTTAATACGTCGGTATATATTAAAGAGTAATTACTATGTTTTTGTCTAATATCATTCAGGAGCCTAGATCGTGGCATGTTCATGATGGTGTTTATACAAAACATAGCCGAAGGAAAAAAGATGTTACTGTATCACAAGCATACATAGCCGAACTGAGGGATAAATTGACTGTGGATTTGCTTTCAGAAAACAGTAAGATGAATTTGGGGTAAATTCAACACTATATTTGTTGGAGAATGTGTGAAACTATTGCTAACATATTCCATATTTTATTGTAGCAATAAAGAGGCCTTTCTGCAATGATTTTCTTGAGTTTTGTTTCATACATTTTGATGTTGCTATATGGTCATCGCTGATAAGGCGCGAGTTTTGAACTGTTTCCTCCACTCATTTAAGTTAGTGCTTTATTTGGAATATCTCTTTATTATTATTTATTAAAACACTTCAGCTTCCTTATTTATTGCCAAATTAATAATAATGTTAATGTTCGTGCAGAAATAATCTTGAAGTTGCTCTTGATATTATTATGGGAGACTATACTCGTAAGTTGTTATTTATTTGGGTACGAGTTTGCTTCCTCCTCTTCACTCGGTTATTTAAGTTACTAAATTTTGATTAGTTTTAGATAGTGTTTATATTAGTTGTAAAATGTTTGATAGGTGGCATAGAGAGTGCTACTTACCTTTCATTTTAAGGGTTAATTGCAACACCCTTTATGTTTACCTCGTAAACAACTTACCACCCGTCAACCGATTTACTAGCACATAGCAACTGTGGGGTTAGCCTCGATATGATTTAGATTAGAAATTTGATTTCATCATTGATTAAATCATGGATGTTGTGTGCTAATAAA
Source organism: Agapanthus africanus (assembly GCA_030015575.1). Classification (NCBI taxonomy): domain Eukaryota; kingdom Viridiplantae; phylum Streptophyta; class Magnoliopsida; order Asparagales; family Amaryllidaceae; genus Agapanthus; species Agapanthus africanus. The sequence goes on from JASDDO010000028.1 coordinate 46,551,833, forward strand.
TCAATTGAGAAGTTATAATTCATAGTTTGGAATCTTGGCCAATCCCGATCCGATATGGTCGATTCCAATCCCAAAAATGATCATCCGAGTTTCAAGACCGACACTGACGGATACCGAGCAATATTGTGTTTACCATTTTATAACGGGGCTTTCGTATGAAGTTTGTTAATGGCAAGTGGGTATACTAATGGGTTAATGAGTTTATTAGAGGTTATTCCATTATTATGGTTAGTTTCACATCATTAATACAACTTTAGACATTGTTAATTACAAAAGAACATGACAAATCATTTATAGTTACTTTAAATGTCTATTTAAAAAAATACTCCTTAAAAATTATTTTTCTCAAATAATATTGTTAAAATTTAAAGTTGAGCGAGTGATGGAGCTTTTTAAAGGTACACATGGGATTTTGATATAAGTGGGTTCCAACAATAAAACTCAAGCCTTGTTGAGTTTTGACCCATTTTATATCTATACTCATGTGTTTATTTTGTTGTTTCTAATGTGGGACTATTTTTAAAGTCCCATCATTTGGTTTTTACTTTCAATAAATATAGACTCCGATATTCCGATTTGATTCGGGCAACGCGGTGGAGATTGCCGATTCCGATCCCAAATGTGACCGATACATAGGTTTTTAACCTTAATATAAATGCTCTTTGATGCCTTGGAATAGGAAATTTAACCATTAACTCTAATTATATACTCCTTTATATCCCAGAAGATGTTTTTGGATAAATTGAATATAAAATTTTGAGGTTAGTTGTGAGAGATAATTTCAGAATAATGGTTATAAGCTGCCTTAGGAAGGAATAATCAAAGGCCAACTCTTCTCTATGGTTTTTAAGATAGGCACCACTTATGTTAATTTTCATGTCTACAACATATATACACAAACTTTCATGCGACTTGGATACTCCTTAGCCATTTATCTTGTTGTTGAAAGTGTTCTATTATCGGAAAACCGCCAGTTCTAAAACCACTCGAAGCTAAGGCATCGAATGTGAATTAAAAGATTTTTTCCCTTGTGGATTTATGTTGTACACTTTGGAGATCAAGATGGATGACATCCAAAATAGTAATGAAAGGTCGATTTTTGACTCGATCTGTAATATGCACTGTTGCTCTTTTTTTTTTGTAGGTCAGAAACCTTTCAATATTTATCTTGTTTTTTAAATGGTGATGAACTTGTACAGGGCCAAGAGTGTTGCGCTAAAGTGCTGAATGTAGAAAGGCATGGATATCCCATATTTCTGAAACGATTTAAGAAATTGTGGGAGGATAATCACAATCTTATGGAAGTGAAGGGCGCTCGCTTTGAAATGTTTTGCTTGTGGATAATGAGCCTACAAATTTCCTATGTGATAGTGTTCAGTCTCTATATAGCTTTACTTAAAATAATCTCTATATCTTCATCTTATCATATATTGTTTAAGTGAGCATCTATATAACCCTCATTTAATCGAATATGCACAGAAATATAACACAATCTTTCCTGAGATGCATGCCTGCACTAAATACGACGCTTCATTAGGCAACCCCTCTTGGATCATACTCGCCATTCTAATTCTTATTTAGATAAGTTGGTCCAATTAACAAAACATGTGAAATGACACTGATTTGAAAATCAGGGCCAGAAGGCGAACTTCATTGCTACCTAGAAAATCTCGTTGCAGTCAACAATGTCGATGGATACGTAGGGGCCAATCCATTTGGACAAAGCCCCTATTGCACCTAAACAAATATTGGAATCTTTTAACCAGGTATGTTTTGTTTTTATTTCTATTGTTTTTATTGCCAAATGTTCTATTGTTATAATCCTCGAAAGACTCGAACAATATCTTCTAATTTCTTAGCTACTTACAATACTATAAGCACCTCTTACAAATTTAACTCTGATAATACCTATCCTGATATATGAGCATGTAGAGTTCGTTCTTCTTCATCTTCTATTTTTAGTAACACCTGAGTAATATTAGTTATTTCATGTATTTATTGCTATTTCCTTCGACACCTGAGTAATTTAAGTTATTTTATGTGTTTGTTGCTATTTCGTTTGACAGTTGTAGGTCTTGATTTGCACCAGTTTCGAAATCTTGTTTAGAAAACCCCAGTAGGCTAAAATAGCTTTTGAAAGAGAAGAGGTTTCACCGTGTGGGTCATATAGCCCTTCTCTGCTTGGTAATTCTGCCCATTTCCCAATGTCTTCTTTGGCTAAGATATATTTTGCAACCCATTTCACAATTGGAGAAAACATTTGATCCAGTTGATCTCGCTAAGGTGCATATTTGGTGTTTTCTAACGATTCTGTGTTTTATTCTTCTTTGAAAATTGTCCGACTATTTCCCTTAATTTTTTTGGGAGAAAAAAGATGTTTAATTAGGACCATTTCCCTTATGTTGTTCCAAACATGAAACTTTTCACCTTCAGTGGTAGGGTTTGCACAGAAAAAGGAGTCGAAAGTTGCTTAACAAAATGGCCTGAGGAGCTTCCATTATCTGTTTACCCCGATGATGCAGGTATAATGTTATTTATGATATTCTTAAATAACTATGACTAGCATACAACGGTAGCGCATCGCTTGCAATGTTTGTGAAACTGTTGTTTGATCCTGTACATCATACATGGATAATGCACGAAGTTATTGCTATATGATTTTTTGCAAGATTTAGAGTCTTATCTACAAGAAAAACTTCCGAAACATATATGTGGTTCAATGCACTCGCTTGTCTTGTTTTTCTGAATTTTCATGAGATAACCAAAGCAACGTTTCATAGTACACAACAACACCAAGACTTTACCTTTGGAATTTAGCCATCTGGCTAGCTTAATATCATATATCATTCAAGTTTAGCACTGACGATTAATATGATTTTATTATAGAAAGGCTTGATTTGTTCTTTTAGAAAATAATCTATAAGTTATTAAAATCAATGTAAATATAGTGTTCTCGAGAGTGGTTTAGTGCTTCCCTCTTTTGCCAAGGCTCTGCTTGTATGACAAGTAGAATCAAGTCTTGAACTGTAGATAAATATTCATTGCAGTGCCATTATAACGTTGCGGTTTAGTATATTTTTTAATTGTAATTTTTTCAAATAAATTATCACTTAACTACTGCTGGTCACGGTTACTATAGCTTATTGTTAAACTTTTTGATACTTCTCGTCTTCTTTCTCAATATTTGTCCGATAAGCTATCATCAAATGTGTTGCTGGCGTAGAATAACAGTTAAAAGTCATTGATATGGGTCTCGCATATCACTTTTCTGTTGTTCTTAGTCTCTGATAAAGAACTAATCTGAAGGAACCAATATAAAATAGCACGAATTCCAGATTAATCATGTCATAATCAAATTTCTGTTGTTCTTGGTTTTTTTTATTATACACGCACTACTGTGATATATTTAAATTAGACGGGCTATTTCTAGTCTTGCTTTTCTGTTGGAAACTGACAAGGTGCACATCTATGTGATAATCTGATAAATATTAGAGTGTTATGTTTCTTTAGAATGCCTCAACAAGATTCTTACTATACATCTATCAACTTGTGTTCTGCAATTCTACTCTCATAGTATGTCTGTGTGTGCAAGTGGCTGTGTTTTCATTTTTGTGTTTCCTATGTGCTCTTTATATTTTTCCCTTGTGAAGCCTATAGTCTAGCTTGACAAACATTTCCAGTGTATTTATTAATTAGGTTATGAGATGAAAATTGTGGGGGGGGGGGGGATGATCGAGTCGCCATGTATTATATTTTGCACTTCGCTTTCAGAATAGAATGTAGGGGCATAATAATGGCTATCTGAAAGAGAAAGTATTGGGAAATTAACGATAGACGGTAAAAGAGTCAATATCCAAGAGCGTTGTAATGGATTACATTTCAACATCTACAGATAAGATAAGGACAGTTAGGTCATCATCCATACAAATTTTTTTGGAAGAAATTAGTATAAATGCCATAAATATCATGGCTTAAATTTTAATAAACCATCTCCTATTTTATTATTGCTTGAAAACCGATATATTGTGTTTTCTACATAAAAGTGAATGCTTTTATCTGAACACCATATGTGCGCACTCATTTCTGTTCTACAATGGCATCAATTGTTCATGTGACTTCAGATGTACTGCAACTTCTTATTTATCGAAAAATCGCATCCTTATGCTTCCTATAGTTGAAAAATAAAAATAAAAATAGATCTTTGTGTATTTTTGGGATTCAAATAGCATGCAGGGATTATATTCTTCATTATACGCCTCAGATTAGTATCTTGTAAGTTCTGTAGGTACTTTGAGACTTGAATAATTTGAACATATGTTTGAATGGCTATCCTATTAGCTGTGAAAATGATAAAGATTAAAATGATATCTGGTTAATATAATTCTATAATATGGAAGCCTTGTAATTCTGGTTATATTTGCTCTAAAATCAGCTTAGAATCAAGATAAACTTGTGAACAATGCAAATTTAGGTATGATGGTAGAAATTTCTCACTTAATAGCACCATGCAAATTATTAAATAGAGTCTCTTTAGTGAAGCTAAAATGCTCGTTAAAGGCAAATCCAGGCGAATTTGGGAGTAGTTTTGTTGTCAGAACTTTTAAGGGCAAGATATTATATGCTTCCACAAGTTATTATGGAGTACTCACCATCACTGAAACAGAACTTAATTCAATGCTTAATGCACCACACTATTGTGTCATAAGTTTTGAAGGCATCATTTTTTTCCTTTGGGAGAATATTAAAAGAATCGTTTCAGAATCGCATCCAATGGTTTCCATTTATGCTTTCAAAGGATCGTTCTTTTTACATTGGTTGTACAAATATAAGATCAGATATACATCCGATACAATTTCCAGAGACAGCAACATTTTGGCCGACTGGTTAATTATTGACGTTGTCAAGTTCATAAGCGCTATCTTCTTCAGCACTTGCAACATTCCAATTTCAGTACATAACTACAATTTATTACATCTATCTTCTTTGCCTAGAAGTAGAACGAGAAGAATGTATCTTTTTTATTTTGATTTATACATTTCTCTATCATTTCAGGAAACGTTCGGCTGGACTCTACAATAAGTTCCAGCTAAAAATTAAATCCACATTTATGATCATTAGCTGAGCAGAATACATATGTTATAATTCTCTATACCTTTCGAATGCAATGAAGTAATATGCAAATTATTTATTCTTGTTCCGACATAATTTTCAGGTCCAAAGAAAAGCAATATATTGTTTTGGGGAACAGTGCTAGAGATCCTTGAATGAAACAGGAGCTTCGTTGCAGTTGATGGACAAAATTCACTATTTTGATGGATCAACACGAGATTACATAAAACGAAAGTGAGGAAGAGTTCATTGTAAATTACAAAGATGCTCACTAGTGGATCAAATGGCAAGTTTGAGCAAGAGTATGTGCTACCGGTGCACAGCAAGTACACCATAGTGTCGTATAAGAAGGCAATCTTGTTAGGCATTTCTGTATAACAATCCGAGTCTCGAAAGCATTCTACAAGTAAGGTCTGATCCATCTTCACTTTGAAACCTATAATTTTGGATGTTTCCGTGAGATCCATCCAACAATTGTCGAATCTCACGACTTGTGTTCATAGGTCTTCTTTTATTACTTTCATCTACAAATCAACATGTTGGTTACATTTTTAGGGAAAGAATATCACCATTACAAGTGCACAGTGCTCATAAATAAACTTTAACAAATAACATTAACAATTAAAATTGAGGCTTCCTTCAATAAATAAATAAATATACATAAATAACAAAATAAATCTATAAAAAGTGACAAGAGAGAAAATAAACAGGAGGAATACTTTGGATTTCCTTGTGACTAAAAATCTACGCAGTTATCCTAATTTGTAGGTTATGCCATTTTTGCTACACTACCTTGGTATACTTTGGATTGGTTATATTTCTTGTCAAAATCTAGCTGCTGCCTAATTGGCTCTGATTTTATTTTTTTTAGTTCCTGGCTTGTGCCATAATCATACAAGGCAGTGGAAAAATACTGGCTCTTGTCTATATCCAAACTATGATGAATGGTGTATTCTTTGTGATCAATGCCGTTATGTTCTGAAGAAAGCAGTACCTCAAATTACATTTTCTTTAACATAAATTTTACTTTATTTTGTTCTTATTTCATGAGATATGTTGCTTTGTGATTTCTATTAACTGTTGATTACTGATCTCAAATTGAGCACATAAGGGGTCATAGATTTGTGGTGTATATCTTATTCACTTGAAAGAACAAGAAACCAATGTTATCCGGAAGGCGAATGTTTCGGTATGTTGCATGAACACGAGAACATGGAACATTACTTGTCTTGGGATGTGGTACGATGAGCACTCTTCTTTGATACTCTGATACGAAACTGAAAACGTTGCCATGGTAAGTGTTTTTGGATTGTTAATATATGTAAGCGTATATGTATGCCTGCGCTCCCCCCAATATATAGATATAAATTAAATTTAATTAATTTTTTTCCTGCTATCTATTTAAGCTCTAAAACGAGGATAATATTTCTTTTGTGATGGGCAGTGTTTGTATATGTAAGTGTATATCTATGTATGTATGAACACAAACCCAACTTTCTGCTCATGTAACTTGAGTTCACAATAAGTTAGATGGCAACGATAGTGTTCTCCCGTTGGGAATGATTGCATATAGAAAGGATGAATCATACCGAATTCTTGTGCTAGAAGCTGAATGTGTTGAGTGATTTTGGATAAGTACATTCTATTTTGCTCTTAAATGCAGTTTGCTCCAAAATCATATGCTAGCATTTTTCCAAATAATATTTTACGAATTTTATTTATTTTTGAGTCATGTGGGTAAAAAATCCTTTGCAACATCAATATTAAAGTTTACAAACCATGTATAGTACTGTGCCGACTTGAATACACCCTGCATCCAATCTGATTGATCCAGCAATAGACATGTCATACATTTATTACTAACCATTCAGGACATAACATGGGGCCCACAAACAACTGCTCCTTGGAAAAAGTAGCCGTTGCTGTCCTTTTTTTTCAAGAATTCCAACAGTTGTCTCTCTTTATCAATAATAAATATACGATAATAAATATAAATCCCTTGACCTTAGATCTCAAATTAAGCCTCACATTTTTCAGGGGGTTGTTGTAGGGACCAAAAAAATCAAGAGAGAAGCAGGAATGAAGATTGTAGGGATTTTCTCAGGCTGCAACATGGTGAGATATTCCATTGTTTTGCTGCTGCTTTTTTTAGGCATGCTTGATTTTAGACAAATTTTTAGTTGTAATAGTGTCTTTTTGTTCCAATTGTTTTTGTTGGGTAGGAGAAGAAAGAAGAGCAAGTAGTTAGTAGAAGGGGTGAAGATGATGAGCAAAATAACCTTCTTAAGGTTCATGATGATGATGATGAAGATGATGCTGTGGAGTTTGTGCCAATAGAGCATCCATTGGAGCCTCCTGAGGATGATCAGCCTGCGAAATGCCCGACGATGCCCGGGTTTTCTTTCATAAATTATGCAGCTGTAAGAACTCTTCATTGCATCTGAGCTCTTAAAGTTTGTCGATTTTAATTCCTGATATATTAGTTTTTGCATGCACTTAATTATAATGGGTGATTTAGTAAGTTTTCTCTTGCTCGAGTTTGGAGATGTTGGTTTGAGTTACAATTTGGGGTATAATAATTTTTTATAATTTGGTTCGGTTGGAACCCGAGCACAATGCACTGAAATATTGGGAGCATTATTTAATAATAAAATAGGGAGAAATTTCTGAAAATTTGATTAATTAGTGCAAAGGCTATCAAAAAAATATTTATAGTTTTCTGTTTGGATTACCTGAATGGTTGGTTGAGCTGGTTCAAAGGGGCTGTTTACTTACTCTACCACATTGTTTACTCTTATCAATAGGCGAGGTTTATTCAATTAATTAGAATCGTTAACTTGGAGTTTTCCCTTTTCCATTTTCATCTAATTTCATTTAGCGATCTTCTTTCCATCTTGTTGGCAATCTCATCTCTCTGAAAGGAACCATTTCTTCTATGTCCCTCCTCTTTTGCATCTCGTTGTTGTAATAGTATCGATTCATTCAAAAGCATTTTCAAATTTGCGATGTCATCAATAAAAGCTTATATACTCTACAATTTATTAAGTCCCATCCATTACTATATTCATATGTTCTGTTCAAGTCGGTCTCACAACTACCATTTATGCAAAATCAACACACATCAGTACACAATCTGCATCAATAATGAGCTTTCACCAACTGCAGGATTCTTGCGTTTATCTAATCTCAATTTTTTTCGGTTTTAATAGAACCCAAATGGTAGCTGATATTTAGAACCAGTGGTGTCTAATATCGCCTGATAAACAAAATACGAAACATAAGGATGGAAACTAAATTATACAGTTATACTCGGTCATAACAGAGAAGGCGATGGATGAGAGTTTAGCTTATGAGCTATGATATTATATGGGGCAAACAAATGAAGTATAATACTGAATTTTTATTATATTGATATGATTTGTAGAAGAATTAACAAGTAGGAAACTAATATATAGTACAATCTGGTGATTAGGATGTTTCGATAAACTATGGAACCAAAATATGGAATGCAAAGAGTTGAACATGATTCAATGCCATAAAAAAAAGGGGCCTGAAATTAGTTGAAAACTGATAACTAATTTAGCTGGTTCTAGGATTTAGGAAAATATATCTACTAAAATTAGTTTTTTGAGTACTAAATCATGCATTTATTGTTCATATGTATATTGTGCATTTATGTGTCCATGCAAATTATAAATTGGTTTAAAATACAACTTGAATAGAATCTTAAATACGTCAAACATGTATTATACTCACTAGAACATGCAATCTACAGATATGTAACGTTTCATAGAAAATGTGATTGAAACTACAATTTGTGTAATATTAGTCAAATATCATGATAAGCCACTCCTAATTAATTTCCACCTCATATCTTCTATAAGTTTTTCCCTATTCCACTTACTCAATCGTAATTTAGAAGATTTAATGTAGTTGTCATAGGCTTTTCAAACTTCCATCGGCATATATATGAAGTTCACTCACAATAAAATAATTTGTTTTCTTGATTACGCCGTGATTAGAAAATCTCAAGCGATTTCTCACTAAATGTGAACGTGATAATACAGTCACATATTGACAAGCGATTAGACGGTGTTTTCTTTTTGGAGGTCTTAAATGTCATGTAACTAACACATATATTTGTTTAATGTAGTTGTCATGGGCTTTTCAAACTTCCATCGGCATATATATACGAAGTTCACTCACAATAAAATAATTTGTTTTCTTGATTACAGACAAGGCACTATATGTAGAAGTTATAGTTCCGATGTGGGTTTTCCTATGGTCTTGAGTACCATGATTAGAAAATCTCAAGTGATTTCTCACTTGCATTTGGTTTACTAATTCATTTATTTTGAATCTCATAGGACGGCGGAATTTCGAAGGAGCCATTCATGGAAAATGCACAGAAGAGAGAGGAATCATTTGTAGCTGGCAAGAAGCATATAAATAATGCTGCAGATTCTACTAAACCCTTGCAATTTAAGGGCTCACAGCACAATATTTTTGAAGTGTTTCAGCAATGTAAAGAGTTTGGATTTTCTTGAAGATTTTCCACAGCATAAATAGTATACATTCCTTCAAGAAATAAATCTCGCCAGCGAAAGCGGAAAGAAGAAAGGAAAAACGCCAGCCAAAACATCACAGTTTACTGATAATGGATGTAATAGGAAGCTCGCTATATAAGGAGTGGCATTCACACCAAAACATTTTTCCTTCTCTTATGTTTTATTATATAAGGTAAGGTTATTTTTTAGAATATGATCAATTTAAATTAGTTTGCTCCCCCAATTTCATTTTGTATTCATTCCATTAGACTTCAGCCTGCTATATATAACAATAGGCATCGGGGCGAAATTTATTCCCATTCAAATTATTTGTTCTCACATTGTTCAAAGCATCCAAATTATTGATTCACTTGGATTCCGTATTTAGCGTGGTGGCATTGCACATATTTAATTTGGATCAAGAGAGAGACATGGCTTCGTATTAATAATTAAAATTATGAATTGCAGGTTTAAGACAAATGATTGACTCATTTTAATAATTAAAGCTTCGTATTCCTCTCATAAAAGTTTTATTATAAATCATAAAAACTTTGTAGGTCCTAGATGTAGAGTAGTTGAACTAACCCCTTTAGGTCCAACATGTCGATATTAATTACTATCGTACTCATCCCCCCTTTAGTTTGTTTTGATTATTGATAAATACATATTATTATTTTTAATAAATTTGTATAACCATTTATCACTTTTATGTATGATATATATTCAAATGTTACATTTTCATCTGCATATAATAATTTCACCAATATTGTACTCCCTCCGTCCTTTTTTACTTGTCATTTTGGAGAGAGAAAAGTGTTACATTTTATATGACGTTTTTTGGAATAAGAAGGAAATCATTAATGATAAAAATATCATAGAAAATTAATTACTGATATTAAAAAAGTTATAATGCTTTCCTTAACGGTTAAGGGCAGAAATGGTATGATTTTTTTAGTGAAGATGTGGCAGTGGATTAGTTACTGATATTAAGAAAGCGATAATGTAATCAAGTGATTTTTACTATTAGTTCACATGGGACCCTTGAGTCAAAACGTGGGCTACTAAAAAGTTCGAGCAAAAAAATATAGCCTGTTAATGGGTGTTGGTATAATATTTTCGCAACTCGGGAAAGTGCGAGATTCAAATGCACCTACAAATTAAAGCTTTTGGTGCAAATTGATGGGTCCCTGGTGCTTGTATTGTGTGCTTATTATGTTGTGTGCTAATTTGTGTTGTGTGATATGTGTTTAAGTGAGGCTTACGGGGCTATGTCCAGAAACAAAAATATATCAGGCCCTTGCATTGTGTGACTTGTGCCCGAGTCGAAAAAGTACGTAAAGGATCCATTAGGATTGTTGTCCTCTTTTATCATGTAAGCCTTAATTATGTGAATAATTGAGCAATTTTTTTGTAAGGTATTAAATTATTTCTTAACCATACATTTTAGGCCTGCCTTGATTTTTTCCTCGAGGCCTTGTTTACGGTTCTAACGATCTAAAATCCCCCTATCTTTATATTTCACTTTCTTTTTAAAAAAGTCCGCTTTCTTTTCACATGTTACTATATTTTCAATTTTCGTTGAACATATATAAAAACAATCTTGTATCATATTGGTTAAGTCACTTCATACATCTTCCTTCTCCTCCTTCCATAAACTCAAAACTCTCCTCTTTTGCCTCTCATCTTTTCATCTAAATCAACTCTTAAGGTCCCATACACTTCTAAGACATCGAAAGCCTCTCGATTGCGGCTTTTATCGTATCGACGATACGGTTGTTACACCGTATTGCAATATCTTGTAAGCCACTCATCCTTCTCCTTCTACCTCTTGTTATACGTTCCCTCCTCCTGCCATGCGTCACTCTTGAATTGCATGTGTCCTTCACCAAGTTCCCCATGTTAAAAAATAATAATATGTTTAAGTAAAGGCAATAGTCTAATTCACTAGTGATTGTTATAAAGTTTGCCGATATACAATTGATGGATGATAGTTCGATATTTTATACCTACCATGATAAATGTTTAATGTTAATATCTTATGAGAACGATTTGGAACACATTAGAGTATATATCTTATGTGATATCTGATGGAATCCGTTGTTTGTTATTAATAGGGATATTCTTTGTTGTTGTATAAAATGCTTGCAATTACTGCCGATGATGATATTATTGTATGTCCATGACGTAATTCACAAGCATGCCCCATATGCATCACCTTTCACTATTTGATTGTTGTAGAGTTTCACACAAACATTACCTTATTCTTTTTTATAATTTCTAAATCATACTTATATTTTGAATAAAAATCCATATGTTTTTAAAAACCGTCTTTTTAAAATACTAGATGACTTTGAGATGGATTCGGAGCATACTTTTAAATTCTGAAATTTCAAGACATCTTATTTTAAGATATCATATATTATTTTCACGCGCTACAAAAATTTCAAATCGAATCAAATTATAATTTATGTTTTATATCACTTTTATCACTGTTTTTGTTAATCCTGAAAACTGTTCTTAAAAACCTTCTTAAAAAATTCATAACTCATTTTTCAAAGAACCAAAGTAAGTGAAATTAATTTGTTTTGACAGCTAGATCGAAAGATTTAACTTCTCTTAATTCAGCCCAACCTCTGAAAACCGACGGAGTCTTTTTTAATTTGTGTGTTGTATCTAGACAGAATCTGTCCTGATATGTGCACTGCTTTTCAAAATGTCATAAACTGAACTACATAACTCGGTTTTCGACAAACCTTAAATACATGGATACCAAATTGACCACCCTATACCTTTTCTATATAACCCAAGAATTAGAAATGTGTATATCTACCAGATATATGCTCTTCAAGTTAACCCCTCATCGTTGTTCCAGAAAATAAAATTTTCTTATACCTTGAGATTAAAATAATCGTAATTATAGTTTTAGAGATCCAAATCGCGAAAAATCAAGTTGTTTAGATAACTAAATTGAAGACCTACATTTTCCTAGTTCAATTCGAGTCGTGAAAACTGACAGAAAATATCCCAAACTGCATTTTTTTAAACATATGTCGATACTGGATGATTCTAGTCTGTTCTGCACAGCAATACTAAAACGCGTCTATCTCCCAAATCAGTAATCAGAATTACTCGAGACTTTAATTCATATCTGCATAACAACTAGTACCGCGTTTCTTGTTTTATTTCTAATCATGAGTCGAGTAATCGGTGATTTTTAGCACTTCTTCAGGAAACTGTTTCTGATTTTTGCTTGGATATTTGACTTGTATTATTTCATGCCACGCGACTTCCTCATTTTTACATCATTTGATTAGATATATTGCATGTCTGATATGAACCTGACTTGAACTGTGAATACGTAATGACATGAACCTTCAACACTCCTATGTATTCATGGATTCGTGAAAGGTTTGTGTCAAACTTTATAACTTAACATACGCGGGGGAAATGGATAGTTTTGTAATGAATGCATGTCGTGATACAAAAGTCCACTAAAAATCACTAATATGAATTTCGTGTGCCGTTGTTTCGTGGGTTTGACTAAATTGAAGACCTACATTTTCCTAGTTCAATTCGAGTCGTGAAAACCGACAAAAAATATCGCAAACTGCATTTTCTAAAACATATGTCGATACTGGATGATTCTAGTCTGTTCTGCGCATCAATACTAAAATACGTCTATCTCCTAAATCAGTAATCAGAATTACTCGAGACTTTAATTCATATCTGCATAACAACTAGTACCGCGTTTCTTGTTTTATTTCTAATCGTGAGTTGAGTAATCGGTGGTTTCCAACACTTCTTCAAGAAACCGTTTCTGATTTATGCTTGGATATTTGACTTGTATTATTTCATGCCATGCGACTTCCTCATTTTTACATCATTTGATTAGATATATTGCATATCTGATATGAACCTGACTTGAACTGTGAATACGTAATGACATGAACCCGCAACACTCATACGTATTCATGGATTCGTGAAGGGTTTGTGTCAAACTTTACAACTTAACATAAGCGGGGGAAATGGATAGTTTTGTAATGAACGTATGTCGTGATACAAAAGTCCACTAAAAATCACTAATCTGAATTTCGTGTGCCGTTGTTTCGTGGGTTTGACGGAGCTTAGTTCAATGTGTTGTTGGTCCGTGGGTTTGACGGACTACTCTCATATACACACATATTTTTATTATTGTACTACAACAAAACACGTAACTGTAGAAATGACATGCTTATATAGTCTGCCATGTTTAACTGTAATATCATGCTTGTCCACTGCATTATATTTTTCTTATCTATTATATGCGTGTCATCTATTTATTTTTATAATCTTACTTTAAATCGGAGACTTATCGAGCGCAAGATCACTGATGAACATTCCATTGTTTTTTTAGAATGTTCATCAGATGGCTCAGAAACAGGAGAGATTGAGCCGACTGAGAAGGATTTTTCCCAGCTGTTTTCTCAGGCAGATTTCTAGCAGCACCTCAGTCTTTTAATTTTTAGCATGTCTATTGTCCAGGCTTTGTTTAATTTTATTTTTCGTTATACTTGAATTCCAGACTTATTGTCATTTGTTTTGAACATTGTAGACTTAGAAATGTGATAATGTGATTGGATTTATGCACCCGTTTAATTCTTGTTTTTTTTTTATATATTATTTATGATACGTTTAACTTATTTATTTCAAAAAAGACCTTGCTCAGTATAAATATATCGCGGACCTCGTCATGTATCCACTACGGTCGTTTGGGAAGCGGGACGTGACGACGGCCTTGCGCCTTTCACTGAAAGGAAAAAAATCCTTGATCATATGTTACTTATCACGTTCATTGTATTTATTTAGAAAAAGAGTGTTCTCAAAAAACCACATTTTATTCTCAAAACAGCAGCAGCAGCAAATTACAATAGCATTTCTCTTGCTCTACTCATAACTATAGCCTTAACTCAGCTAACACTTGGCCGACAAAGGAAGGAGGTCTAATTGATTCTTATTAGAATACTGAAATGTCAGTACCTCACCAGGGTACAATTCTTCCCCGTTTTTGACAAGGCAATCTCCAGCCCCGACAACACGAAAAATGTTTGAATCAATATTTGCATCCGAAGAGAAGCCTCGACATGAGACGTGAACATCAAACAAGGGATTGGATGGAGCGCGTATGAAAACTGTGAACTGATTGGTACCATGGGGCCCTGATCCAATATGAACTTGTTGGATGGAGATGTCGTCGCAAGCCGAAGAGAGATTGCCTCCTGAAAACAATTGAAATTAGAGTTCTTGACTGAAATATATGTTTGCCGATACAAGGAGCATAAGATCACTCAACTATAATATTCTCTCATAAAAGAATTGCAAATAACATTTCTTACCCTCCAATGTTTGCACCTTCAACTTTCTAGATGACTGGACTTCGCCCTTTTCCGCCCCTAAAAACAATTTAAATCATTAAAAAAAATTACTATCAAAGCAATATGGAGCATAAGAAAATAGCTACATACGGAAAAATAAAAATTGTACATGAATGTTGGGAGGCGGCGAGGAGCAAGAAAACTAAGATTTTGTAACAATGGGAGGACATTGTTGAGAACAAATGAACTTGTTGAATGTACGTAATAATTTTGTGTAATATGTGAGGCCCTTTTTATAGAAGATTTTTTTTGTTAAAAGATGCATGAATGCTGCAGTGTATATTTTGAGGTGCATGTAGTGTTGATAAATGCAAGATATGGTCTATCTGTTGAGATATGCTAATGAGATATATGTGAGCTAGAGGGTATCTATCGTAAAATGCAAGTAATCTAATAGAATCCCACTGATTATGGAAGAGATTCATGTACTTGTATTCTATTACACTGCATTAGTGTTTGAAAACAATTACAAATTTAACTTGTCCGCAGGACATGAAGTGCTCACAATTTAACGCGTTCGGCGTAAATACGTGGGACCCTCTCGGTTTGTGTGTGCGCTGTGTGCGTGGGTTAGACATATACGAGCCATTTTTTTTTTGCTATAAAAAAAACCCTTAGGAATTTGCAAGTTTTGTTAACGAAAATATTTAACATATATATTAGAATAATGCTCAAAACCAAAACCAACGTGAACTTTACTTCCATTCAAAATTATTTTTGTCACAGCGGGTCAGAGCATTCGAATTATAGATGAAACCTTAGCAAAACCAAAACCAAATGATCGATTCACTTGAGTTTCATTCATAACGTTGTGAAGCTTTAATAAATTTAAGCTTTGTATTGCTTGCTCATAATAATTTTCTCATGAATCATAGATAGTTTTCAGATCTAGACATAGGGTTGAAATTAATAGATTATAAATATAGAGTTGAACTAAACTATTTAGTCCAGCGTGCATGCCGATGTTACTACAAAACACTATTTCTACTGTTTTAGCCTCAAGAGAAATGCTGTTGGGATATGCCGGATGGCCCAGATCTGGATATACGGATAAGTGTCTCTATCCGGTTGGATATATGGGTATTAAAACTTTCCGCCGCCAAGGAAGAAGGAGTAAAAATCAGACAATTCCAACCTAGATATAGAGTTGAAATTAACTATTTAAGTCCCGGCCCCAGACCGAACTTGGTGTAAAATATAAATGGTTTATTTTTTATTTTGTTTTTCCTGATAAAATAGGCTAAGAATTATAGACCGTCTCATATGCTTAAGGAAAACCCGTAGAGAGCCCGCGCGCGCGCGAAAACTATATTTGGTATCAAGTGCAGCAATCCTCTTTACCCGCGCGTGCACGCACAAAAGAAAAAGAAACTAAATGATTTTTAGGACAAGAAGGAAATTAAAGAGTGTTCTAAGCATTACAAGAAAGCTATATATTGAACCATGCAACTAGAGACAATGCGCACACCACACCGAAGTTCCGCTAAGCTTCACTGCGATACCATGTAATTTTTGCAACTTTTCAAATAAGTACCTTAAGCTTTTTTCTTTACATAAAAGAGACAATTAACTTAGTAAATTTGTAAATAAATACCATGGATATTTAGTGCTTGCATTGTTAATATCACGCGCGCCGTATTTAGCCTTCTGTTGCGTTTTCGGCCTTTAGCTGTATATGTTTACGGTCTTGCACCGTCATTCATCACTTTGTTCCACCGAAAACAACAACATATGATAACAAATTAAAACTGGAACCTGCTGCAGTTTCATGGTATTTAATTATTTGCATTTATGTTAGCCATTGGGTCCGATCCTGCCCAATATCCGCCCATATGAATGGATGCCCTATATATGAATATATAGGAGGCTAGGGTTTCATATGAGACATATAATAGATGATGCAACATAGAGAGTTTTTCTCGAGAGAAAAACAACAGGGAGCCATCGTCTCCTTTACTCATCTTCTTCTAATTTGAGTTGACTTGCGGGATGATCAAGGGAAGGATTCTCGCTTTCTACCAAAATGTGGTTTCTCTCTGGCCATTATCTGGAGGCGTTAAAAATCAGACCTTTTATGTGATGTGGGCAAGATGATCGATCTAATCAATCAGATCAGGTATATCGTAAACTTTTAGAGTAGATACATGTATTTCCGCTGTGTATATTTGTATATTATGTATTTACGTCACCTAAAGTAAACATTAGTATCAGAGCTATATATCCCACGTTTGTAGAATTATAAATCTGTGATATTTAAAATATTTGTAACCCAAAAATTGCGTTTTTTTATATCTAAACATAGATCAAAATTTTTTAAAATTACTTTATGACAGATCTATATTTTTAGAGTCGTCATTTTGATGGATCTTCGTATATCTATTGATTTTGCATCATATTGTCATCATAAATTAGATATATTTTTATGATGCTTATGATGTTGTTTTTTTAGTTCGTTGGGTGAGATAAAATTTATTTTAAAAGATTGGATTTTTTTTTAATACAAATAAAAAAAAATAATTTCTTTCTCTCTTTTGGTGAGAATTAATGATAGCTATGACGCAATTTTTTTCTAAAACCCTAACCCTAATTTTTTTGGATAAAAGAAAACTTGTGGGATTTTGGATTTTGGTGATAGCTCCAAGTATTATTTTTGTATTTTGATTTGAAACCAAATATTTTTTTTAGATTTTTGGTATATGGAACCGGATATCTTTTTTTCTAACAAAAAATATTTCTGAAAATGAAAAACAATTTTTCCGAGAATTTTTTTAAAAAGAATTCTGGGAGGCAGCCTCAGGCCCGAGTTGGCCTCGGGCAAAGCCCCAAGGCTCGAGCCGGGCGCGACGGCCCGGGGAGTGCCGATCAGGGCTCGGCATCCCGATCCGAGCCCAGGGCTTGTCTATTCGAGCCTAAGTCCATTTTTTTTAATTTTAAAAAAAAGTTCCAGAAAATTCCAAAAAAAAACAGAAAATTGAGAAAATTATTTTTGGGCTTTTCGTATTTTTTTAGGATTTCTCACTCAAGTTTTGAGTTAGTTAAGGATTTTATTGTTAACTCTGAAAGTTATATTTTTTTTCGAAAATTTTGTTTGGTCACCAAATTTTCAAATTTTTACTCACATAAAATCTTAGAGATTTACTGGGTAGTTGTTCTAGTGGGAGCGTCTGGGGCACGTGTTATTTTCATGAGAAAAATGAAAACTCTAATATAACGGACAAGATTGGATATGCTAATTTAATGAAAATGAAAATTGTTAGATTGATTGTTGCATTTGTGATGTGCATGATATATTATATATATAAAGACGCATACTGCATTAATCTAACAAATTTCAAGTGGGAGGTTGTTACGCCCCGCTTTCCAAAATACGGAATACGGGAGGCGACTAGGCCAGCCATGCTCCTACGGTCAGAGAATAATCCCGCTGTAGACATATTTCGGTTTCTAGTATTACATGGTAATCAGCAATCATAGAACAGTAAAGAAAACACATCACTGCTTTATTACATCAACTTTCATTGTTCACAATTTACAAGAGTCCAACAGAAAAGAACAATACTAACCAAGTGCAAATAAAAGGTTGATTTATGGAATGTGGTAAAAGCACTGATGGTACGGCCGTCTAAATCTCTGCGAGCTCGAACGGTAGATCTGACTTCTGAGCTGGGTCCTCTCTAAGTTCTACGCATGCATACTTAGATCGTCAGGGTGACGCAACAACAATAATATAATAACAATAATGAGTAATAATAGTGGAGACAGTGAACGTAGGTAATTGATATATCAGTAATCAATACAATATATGATTTGTGTTCCTACTAGTTTCTAGGTCAATTTTGAAATCGAATTTGTGGAAAGGAGAGATCATGCTTAACGAGGGTCTCGTACGTACCCGAAACTACGACCCACTGTTGCCCGAGACATAATCTTGTCGGCCGGACCGTTAACTCCAAACCTAATATATATAAGAGTCGCTATTCGAATAATCATTCTCTAAACGCTAATGTAATGATTCTGAAATCACCGTACAAAATTTTCTTGTTATTGTAAAGAAAAGAGTATTATAGCCTATGTAAGAGTTAAAAGTTATTTTTGTTAAATAAAATCAAGAAACAACTTGTAGCTTACTAGTAAAGCCTCTATATTGCTGTGACATAGCCTGTGCGTTCGAATCCCATCAGACTCAATTATTTTTAGATTTTTTCTTTTTAATTTTTGGAAGCCCAAGAGTTGCACGTGCAATACACGGGGAAATGAAAAGTTTCAGAAAAATCAAACAGACGCAATGAGGTGTACACACCCAAATAGCCACGTGTCACGAATCTCGAGGCAAGAGCTCGAGATCCGACCGCCCATTCTATTCATTCGGCCGGCACCGACGGTCTAGAATGCACCAATTTATTCCGTATTTTGCACACACACCCCTTCGACTCTCCTTCACCCCCTGCACTGTTTGACTTCCCTACAATCAAATAGAGACCCTTCAATTCACCATTTAAGTTCTTTTTAATGCTTTTTAATCCAAAATTTTAATTCCCAAACGCTAATTCTTCACTATAAATACCACCCCATACCTTAGCTCTTCACCATTCTGAAATTCTAGCAAAAATTCTCTCAAAAAATTCCTAAGTATAAGTGGAGTTAACGACCAAGCTTGTTCCGTCGAAGATCGAAACCGTTTCCGGAGTTCCCGCGACGCCACGAAGCCCCCTCGCTTCTTCCTTACCCTTTCTCGATTTTACCAAACCATAAGTTCCCATCATCTCTTCTTCTTTTCATCTCAATTTATCTTCTAAAAAAGATATCGGTAAAGTGGAGTTGCTCTCTATACTTTTCTTTTAAAACTTGAAACTCCCTTTTCCTTTATACTTTGGTCAAAATAATGTTACCACTCTACTTGTAACTTTAATTACAAACGTTTAGCTTCAAATTTAACCAAAATTCTCATGTAAAACAAATATAAACGAACCTTTTCATTAAAATACCTTGAACTTTAATATCAGCTCTTTTCGATATTGGTTAAAACAATACCTTCAGGAAAACTTCACGGGGTAACGACCTACCCCACACGCACACTTTGGTTTCATAGCACGATATCTACATATATGTATGGTTGGTTCAAAGAAATGCTTTTCATTAAAATACCACATCTTTTAAAAACGGGTTTCTTTTAAAACAGTATTTTGTAAGTCTTGGCAAATACGCCTTTACAACCCTCATTAGAGGGCCCGCTAATGGATGTTGCGGATTATCGCACATCCTTGGGATAGTAGAGCGAGATACAGAACTCCTCACGGAGTATTCGATCTTGAAAGGAAATAAAATACTGTTTTTAAGAAATGTGACTTTTCTAAATAAAAATAATTTTAAAAATTATATAAAAATTATAAATCCATATTTTCAATATATTATGAAACTATATTTTCTAAAATGAAAGATTTAACTTTGAATAAAATATCATCAAGTTACCAAAAATGGGTAGTTTTCAATAAAGTACCATAAACTTTTAAAAACTAAGTTTATATCATTAAAATACCCAATAATTAAAACACATGCTTGATTTATCGTGAAAAAGTGTGTTCGAAAATAACCGCAATTAAGATGGTGTCGCTAGTAGCTAGCCGCGATGAGTACGGGTCGTCCGCAGGGAAACGCGAACTCTTTTCTTGCTTTAGAAGAGTTGTTGAAAGATGGTTGATTGTTTGTCGTTACGGATATAAAATTTATAATGAAAAGACTTGTAGGGTTCCTAGGACTTGGTAGTAATGGATGGATAATTAAAAATGACTTCTTTATCTTTTAATAGTTTAAAACTAGATCGATAGTGAAGAATGCAGATTAGGGTTTTTGGAAGAAACTGGGGTTTCCCCCACTATTAAAGCTCGTCTTTGTATTGATCTCTATTCATGTCTAGCCCTTAACAAAACAAGCGTTAAACCAATATCAAATCGTGGTCGTGACTATCAATAAATTGATAGCGCGCCCGATAAGAGGTTAACATTTATTTTGCTAAAATTTATAAACTTTAAAATATATAAAATAAGTTAAAAGATTTTCTCATCCATTGTTCTACCCTATCTTACGAACCCTAACAAGTTAGGAATTACTCGCTCATGGTTAAAGATTTAGAAGAAAGGTTGAAGAATGAAATCATGATTAAGATGCTGAAATGTGAATGAAGAAAGTAAGTGTGGAAATTAATTTGCAAAAAGAATTAAAAACAACTAACTTTATTAATCAACTATTGTATTTACAAATCCCTTGAAAGTAGATTACAAGAACCCTAGTTGCTCTAGATCTCTTTCTTGTTGGAAGTAGATGGCTAGCTGACGATCATTCGGATGCGTGGATCGCTTGGACCTCTTGATCTCTTCGATGATGATCTTTAATGTGAAGCTCTCGGTCTTATATATAGTCACTAAAAACAGAAACCCTAGATTCCATATAAAAATATATGCAGTTATCATCCAAATCACCAAATATCACATCGTAATGCTATTAAACCGACGCGGATCCGCCGCATATTGGCATGTTTGGCCGCTTAACCGCGACAACCAAGTGGAATCATGAATTGGGATTTTTTCTGCTCTCTTCTGTTGACATGTGGAGACCCTCTTGATATTTAGATTCTTAAAATAATGCTCTGAGTCTCTGTCGTTGCTAGATCTTTTGACTTCAATATTTTGGCAGATTTGATTCCGACATCCCGATTTAACTCGGATATCTTGGATTCCAGACCTGAGTTAATATCTGCACAATATCTCAAGTCATAGTATTAGTATTATTTAGTATTTTTAAGATATCATCCTAACCATTTTATATGATATTAAATCTTAAGAATATTGATTAGAAATATTTGATATGATATGCATATTTTAATTACTCATTTTTCATTTAAATATTTTATGCATATATTTTCCCTAATTATGTTAATTAAAATGTAGAAATATATGATAATAATCTTTTTACAAATAAACCGACATATGTTCTATATTTAAAATAAATACCTTTTAGTACTTAACAATAGTAGGGAAAATGTTCATTCAAATGTGCAATATTTTAGATTAATCAAATACCTCCAAATTTAAGTTTGATCGTCCCGAGAAAACTAGTTATTAAAGAGAAAAAAGAAAAAGAAAAACCCAGCACACTTTCATAGGCAACACGATTGCACTTAGCACGTGCAACAAGCCGTTAAATCTCTAGGTGTCCCTAGTAGGAGGAGTGTTGTCTTCTGAGAGTTTTCAGCGGATTACACCTACAAAATCCCATAATAAAAGAAAGAATGATGAAAATTACATACAAAAATAAGGAACATATAAAAGAAAGCATTTGAAAATAAGAGTTTCAAACTATACTGGCTTTTTAGTTGACATGAGCAATATCTTAATAGTCGTGAAAAGTTGTCAGAAATCACACCATCTCTTAATAAAACACCGCCTTTAGTCTTCCTCCCTACCTTTCTTCCAAACATCGATCATATACCCCTACGTGTGTGTAAAATACATCCCTACACTTAGAGAATTTAATTCAAGCTATTATACTCTTGTCCATCTTCCTTGGTACTTTTTAGTCGGTGAATATTTTCATATGGAATTGCTCACACATTTTTCATACGACCGTTAATATTTCTTGAGGTACTAACCAACCGATTACTAAATGTGCTCACTCATTTAGGCGTAATTAGAAATATACTAGTCTTGCAATACCTAAGGCTTAGTAGTGACTTCCAAACCAGCTGGTCTAAGGCAATAGGTGATAAAGCACCATCGCTATATTTTTTTATGCTGCCTTAAGTAATTACAAAACCAGTGTTAATTTTTCTTCACCATTTTTTATGTCATTAATATTTTTGTTCAAATATATATTTTCCTTCATATTAAGGCTTTTAGACAAGAGCATTTCAAGGTATTCTCTACTATCCAAAGTTTCAAAATGTGTGCAAGTGCGTATAGTAGGGTATCAACGTATAGTAGGGTATCAATGTTCAGATGTTTGGACTCAAGAATAAATACTATTTTTCAGACTTATTTCTATCCTCAGATCAGTGATTCCCTTCATCTTACTAACCCTTGGGACAACAACTCATGACTACCTATTACTAGTTTCGTTATAAAACACCTAATTTTCTTACTCTTCTTAAATATCTTCCTATCTTTCATATGTATTTTTCACTTCCTAACTTTTATTATCAAATTTTTTTGTGCTTTTATTTAGTATAATGCAAAAAAATGATGCACGAATAAGCACAAACCTCCCCCAAATCTATTTGCAGCAGTGTCCTCACTGATATCATCTTTTAAGCATAAAACATATAGATTTAGGAAGAAAAGTTCTTAATGATTAGTAAAAGGGACAAAAAGTTAATGACGGTGAAATTTTCCCCCAAACTTGTTTTTGGCTCACAATTTTAAAAATTTTGTTTTTCTTTCAAGAGCCAAAATATTTTTCTCCCCCCCAAACTTGATTAAAACAGTTTTAAGCATTTAAAATTATAAAGAGGGGGGTAAGGTTATTGGTCTATGCAAACCTTTACAAAGACCAAAACTCAACACCAACCATTCAAATATTTTATCGATATAACAACATAGTTGGTGGAAGATCATAGATGTGAAGAAATGGGGAGATAAGAGGCGTAATCGATCAAGTTTTCGTCTTGGTTGGTAGAGACGAAACAGTGATGGTGCAATACTGGCATTCTCGTTCTTGATAAGAAGAAGGGATGGCAGTTCAACTTCTTTGGGTGGGGGTTGATTTATCATAACTCCCATGTCCTCTAGGAATGCGAGTTCTTCGGTAAAAATGTCTTCAAAACTTTCTTGAAGAGCCGGATTGCAGAGATTTGAGGCTGCAAGTGGCCTATACTTGACTCCACCGGATATGACAGAGCCTGAGTTGTTAGGGTGGGAGCAAACGCCATTCTTCATAAAGACGAAACGCCGGCTTCAGTATCCTATCACCCAGGGACAACCACAAACATATATACTGTAACAACCCTAAACTTTCTGTACTTTTTTTCTTCAAAAATACAGAAAGGGGTAGATGAGCCTGAGCACAAGTTATAAATTTGATTTGCTTTTGAACAGCAAGAAGGAGCTTGTAACTCATTGGTAAGACCTTGCACTGCTGAACCAAAGCACCAGAGTTCAAATCCCATCAACCACACATTTTTTAATTAAATTCTTTTAATCTTTTAGAAGCCCCAAGGTCTACACGTTCCCAACACATAAAATCAAGAGTCACACATAAAACAAACGAGTCCACTGCAGTAGACCAAGCGTCAGGGACACGTGGCGAAGAGACGAGCTCTGACTCGCCCGACTCGGGCCGGCGAAGCGCTTGAATCGGCCGGCGCCGCTAGGTCAATTCGGCCCGATCCCCGATTTTCTTCATTCCCCTGCACCCTTTGGACTACCCCACTCCCCCTGCACTATTTAAATTCTCTGCAATTAATCAGAGAATTAAAATACCCCATTTTAATCCTTTTTAATGCAAATTTAAATACAATTTTTATCACACCCTTTCACTACCCTAAACCCTAGATTTTTCCTATAAATAACACGCTCAAATCACCCCCCCCCCCTCACAAATTCCTGCCCAAACTCTCAAGAAAATTCCCAAGACTTTTTGTGTGCAAGTGGAGTTAGCAAAGGGAGAAACTCCGAAGAACTTCCGACGATGATCCGAGAAGATTCCGACGACGAAACGACGCGCTGGCACCTCCTAACTCTTACACCTTTTCTCTTCTAGTCAAATAACCTATAAGTCCCTAATAATTCTTCTTTTCTCTATTATAAAAATATTCAAAACTAAAACCCGACGGAAGCGGAGTTAATCCGACTTCCGATTCAGTTTTCCATCAAAAGTTCTATTTTTCTTAAAAACAATAATACCAAACTCTTATGTCATGACCATTAAACATTAACAAAAATAATAGAATAAGTTTGACATCAAAATAATAACCGTAGCAAGTTTTATTCCATTTTTACATTAAAATACCTCCATGTTTCATTTCGACATACTTAAACTTTTTAAACCGTATTACCTTAGAAACTCATGAGGTAATGACCTACCTCCTCACATCACTCATATGTAATATAGCACAATGAAATTTGGGAACATAGATTTGGAAAAAATACGACTTTACACATAACTACCTCCGACTTATAAAAACCTTTTTCTACAAGATGTGTATTTTAACAAATCTTTACAATTGCGGCTCTACACCCCATTTGGGGATCCCGTTCGGGATGGTGCGGATTATCGCACATGCTTGGTCTTAGTAGAGTAAGATGCAGACCTCCGCAAGAAGTATATGATCTCGAAATATTTAAAATACAATTTTCTTTAGAAAACGTAATTTCTATTATAAATAAAACTTATATTTTTAATAAATAAATATATATGTAATTAATATCAAAATATCTATTTTTAATATTTATAATATTCTACATTTCCAAAATTCAAGAAAAATATCGCATTTACAAGAAAATACCATACAATTCTAATATTACAAATAAATACCATATATTATGAAATTAGGTTTTATTCACTAGAAATGCCACATTGATAAAATATACATTCATGAAAACTTTAAAGACGATAATAAAATACTTGAGCTGTATTTTGAAAATATAACAAAACTATTTTTACATAAAACCCCCTCAAGTTATACTAAATTACAATAAGGACCCTAGTAAATATAGGTTTAAGCGGGACCGGTCTCTTGAGCCTCAGGGAGCCGAAGATATGAGTGCTTGCCTATTTAAGGTAGACAACTTAACAAACGGTGTTATCAACACGGTAATTGTCTTTGAACAAGACACAAATCCTACCGTTAATGTGCAGTAGTTACCGATAATATCAAAACCTAATTCAGGACTTCAATTTCTTTCTATTTGTCTGACCCAGATTGAGTCTAAATATCATCAATCTGACTTGAATTCGATTCAAGTAAAAAACTACAATTCAATATGAATTCATATACTCAATCTATTCAATCTATACAACTTTACTGAACCGAACCATGAATATACTCCATTTACATGTTCATCCATTATATCCGTTCCATTACTGATATCATGGTTTCGGCAAGTCATCTATCTATACAATTATAAACAAGACAAGACAAGACAATACAAATAATACAATCAAGACATCGCGGGGTTTATAAGGGGTAGATTCATACGGAAGGTGTTAGAAGTGGCATGAGACAACAACCATAAAGACACCTAACCTGAATTCAATTGCCATTGTACCGTGGCTGAACGGTTCCTTGTACTCCATATACCGTAGTCTCTGGTCTAGTGAGACTCCTATAGTATATACTGGCCTCTTCTGTACCAAGCTACAAACAACAACATTAACACTAAATATAACATTATAACAATATACTTTCTATTCTGTTTATTCCATTTTTTTTCTATTTACGGGACTTACCGAGCGATTTGGTCGCCGACGTCATTCTCTTTCTTCTTCTTTGGAATGTCGTCAGGTGATTCGGACTCACTGGAGATCGAGCCCACCACCGAGGATTTGGACCAGCTAGCTTTCGATCCGGAGCTCTAGTTACTTGTACATTTCATTTCAGTACTTTCCATTACTGTTATGCCACTGTTTCGGCATTGCTTTCCATTCCATATATTTTCATTTTAGTTGTATTGTAAAAGAATTTTAATAAATAAAGTTGATGTTCAGTTATATCCATTGACATTGTCTCTTGTGCATTTTACTTATATTGCTTAGATACGCTTAGCGTGTTTACTTCAGAGTAAATACGTAGCGGCCTTGTCACGTCCTCTTCCCGTATACTGGGAAGCGGGGCGTGGCAGGTTTTGTTGGTGGCCCATGCAGGTCAGAGCTGTATGGAACCCTACCATGAAGTTCGGTTCTGTGTGGACAACCTAAACAATATAACACAAGAACCAGCAACTGAAAACATTCTTTACAATTCATATTCCTTGAATCTTATCATTTCATATACTTTGAATCTATCCTAAACCAAAATTTTCTTTCAAGGTTATGGATTCCCCAAACAACACCAGCACGAATGTCAACAACACTCCCCCACTACTACCACTCACACCTGCCGTCGCTGCTCCGATCAACGAGCAGACGGTTCTGTTTGAGGCAATCCGCGGCCTCCTGAAAGGACTGCAGCAATAGACTGCTATATTATTGAACCGACCAGAAGTAGAAGCAACCGGTATAAAGCGCTCTGCCACCCAGATGGCAAAAGGAGCTTATCCTATACAACCTTCAAAACCCAAGAGACGGAAAGAAATAATTAACCAGCCAAGTCCAGATTTTTGCTTCTATTGCAAGAGGGAAGGACACTTGTGGAAAGACTGTAGGCGTGCAAAAGACCCGTGCTTAGTTTGTGGCGCATCCAATCACGGAATTGGAACCTGTCCTTATAGACGCATCCCAGCTCACACACCCACCAACTATTCGTAGCGGCCAGCTGTCCAGGCTTCTGCACCTCATCTTGCACTCCTTGCTCCACCACCTGCATAGCCTACTCGCCAATTCCATCAGGCTCTGAGAAACATACCTCAAGGGTAGAGAAATATGCCCCATAGACAGAGGAATGTGCCTCCAGCTACGAGGAATGAACCACGGCGTCAGGCTTTCCTTTTAGCGGCCGAAGAAGCAGAGGCCGTAGACCAAGGTAAACCTGGTAATTTCCTCAACTCTTTTCAAATCACTCACATTCTTTCGTTCTCTCACATATTTTCATACACTACCAATAGTTCTATCACCAAAACTTTCCTTGAATCCGTTACACTTTCCTTTTACAAATTTCGAGGACGAAATTTTTTTTAAGGAGGGTAGAATGTAACAACCCTAAACTTTCTGTACTTTTTTTTTCAAAAATACAGAAAGGGGTACTTGAGCCTGAGCACAAATTATAAGTTTGATTTGCTTTTGAACAGCAAGAAGGAGCTTGCAGCTCATTGGTAAGACCTTGCACTGGCGAACCAAAGTACCAGAGTTCAAATCCCATCAACCACACATTTTTTAAATTAAATTCTTTTAATTTTTTAGAAGCCCAAAGGTTTACACGTGCCCAACACGTAAAACCAAGAGTCACACATAAGACAAACAAGTCCTCTGCAGTAGACCAAGCGTCATGGACACGTGGCAAAGAGACGAGCCCCGACTCGCCCGACTCAGGCCGACGAAGCGCTTGAATCGGCCGGCGCCGCCGGGTCAACTCGGCCCGATCCCCGATTTTCTTCATTTCCCTGCACCCTTTGGACTACCCCACTCCCCTGCACTATTTAAATTCTCTGCAATTAACCAGAGAATTAAAATACCCCATTTTAATCCTTTTTAATGCAAATTTAAATACAATTTTTATCACACCCTTTCACTACCCTAAACCCTAGATTTTTTCTATAAATACCACCCTCAAATCACCCCCTCACTTACAAATCCCTGCCCAAACTCTCAAGAAAAATCCCAGGACTTTTTGTGTGCAAGTGGAGTTAGCAAAGGGCGAAACTCCGACGAACTTCCGACGACGATCCGAGAATATTCCGACGACGAAACGACGCGCCGGCACCTCCTACCTCTTCCTCCTTCTCTCTTCTGGTCAAAAAACCTGTAATTCCCTAATTCTTCTTCTTTTCTCTATTATAAAAATATTCAAAACTAAAACCTGATGGAAGCGGAGTTAATCCGACTTCCGATTCGGTTTTCCTTAAAAAGTTCTATTTTTCTTAAACACAATAATACCAAACTCTTATGTCATGACCATTAAACATTAACAAAGACAATAGAACAAGTTTGACATCAAAATAATAACCGTAGCAAGTTTTATTCCATTTTTATATTAAAATACCTTCATGTTTCATTTCGACATACTTGAACTTTTTAAACCGTATTACCTTAGAAAACTCACGAGGTAATGACCTACCTCCTTACAACACTCATATGTAACATAGCACAATGAAATTTGGGAACATAGATTTGGGAAAAATACGACTTTACACATAACTACCTCCGACTTATAAAAATATTTTTCTACAAGATGTGTATTTTAACAAATCTTTGCAATTGCGGCTCTACAACCTATTTGGGGAACCCGTTTGGGATGGTGCAGATTATCGCACATCCTCGGGCTTAGTAGAGTGAGATACAGACCTCCGCAAGGAGCATTTGATCTCGAAAGATTTAAAATACAATTTTCTTTAGAAAATGTGATTTCTATTATAAATAAAACTTATATTTTTAATAAATATGTAATTAATATCAAAATATCTATTTTTAATATTTATAATATTCTACATTTCCAAAATTCAAGAAAAACATCGCATTTACAAGAAAATACCATACAATTCCAATATTACAAATAAATACAATATATTATAAAATTAGGTTTTATTCACTAGAAATGTCACATTGATAAAAAATACATCCACAAAAACTCTAAAGACGATAATAAAATACTTGAGGTGTATTTTGAAAATATAACAAAACTATTTTTACATAAAACCCCCTCAAGTTATACTAAATTACAATAAGGACCCTAGTAAACATAGTTTTAAGCGGGACCAGTCTCTTGAGCCTCAGGGAGCCGAAAATATGGGTGCTTGCCTATTTAAGGTATACAACTTAACAAACGGTGTTATCAACACGGTAATTGTATTTGAAAAATACACAAATCCTGCCGTCCATATGCAGCAGTTACCGATATTATCAAAACCTAAATCAGGACTTTATTTCTTTCTAATTGTCTGACTCAGACTGAGTCTAAATATCATCAATCTGACTTGAATGCGATTCAAGTAAAAAACTACAATTCAATATGAATCCATATACTCAATCTATTCAATCTATACAACTTGACTGAACCGAACCATGGATATACTCCATTTACATGTTCATACATTATATCCATTTTATTACTGATATCATGGTTTCAGCAAGTCATCCATCTATACAATTATAAACAAGACAATACAATACAAATAATACAATTAAGACATCGCGGGGTTTATAAGGAGTAGATTGGTACGGAAGGTGTTAGAAGTGGTACGAGACAGCAACCATAAAGACACCTAACCTGAATTCAATTATCGTTGTACCATGGCTGAACGGTTCCTTGTACTCCGTATACCGTAGTCTCTGGTCTAGTGAGACTCCTCTCGTATATACTGACCTCTTCTGTACCAAGCTACAAACAACAGCGTTAACACTAAATACAACATTATAACAATATACTCTCTATTCTGTTTATTCCATTCTTGTCTATTTACGGGACTTACCGAGCGATTTGTTCACTGACGACATTTTCTTTCTTCTTCTTTAGAATGTCGTCAGGTGATTTGGACTCACTGGAGATCGATCCCACCAGCGAGAATTTGGTCCATCTAGCTTTCGACCCGGAACTCTAGTTACTTACACATTTCTGTTATGCCACTGTTTAGGCATTGCTTTCCATTCCATGTATTTTCATTTCAGTTGTATTGTAAAAGAATTTTAATAAATAAAGTTGTTGTTCAATTCTATCCATTGAAATTGTCTCTTGTGCATTTTACTTATATTGGTTAAATACGCTTAGCGTGTTTACTTCAGAGTAAATACGTAGCGGTATCGTTGCGTCCTCTGCCCGTATAGTGGGAAGCGGGGCATGACAACCGCGATTATTTGATCGCAGAAAAACACGACACACGAAGTGTGGAGTGGAAAGAGAAAAAGGTCCTACCGGGCGTGCCAGAATTTGTTCACTGCTGAAAACGGGAGATGGAATCGCGTAGGTCTTCTTGCCTGAATTTTGGGGGCAGATGCTATTTGGATTTATCCGTCCACCTCTCCGAAAACGCCAAGTTGATTTATGGCTCCGTATATCGGAGGTTTGGACAGATGCGGCCGTTGTTGCAGACTTCATCAGATTCTCCCTCATTTCTGAGGGGTTTTTGATTATGGGGACGCTCTTCTCTGCAGGCGCAAACCCTGCAGTTAATTACGTTACCGCATCGCGGTAACCACTTTCTCCTGCTCCAGAAGTTCACTCCGTGTTGTGTGTGTTTGGTTTATTTTTGGTTGCCCGTGGATTGTATACGGAGACTAATTTATGTTGCCACCCGTAGGGCGTGGATTAGTCCAAATCCGTATATTCTTCGATTTGAGTTTGGTTTGATTTAAGGATCGTTAATCTCGTTTGAGATTAAGATCAATTTAAATGTTTGTTGAGAATACGTTAGTCTAATTTTAGACTAAGATCTACTCAACAAGATTTTAGGATCATTCAGACCCAACAAAAGAGCATTTGGGCTCTATTGCTTTAGTTTAAGGACGTTTCGGTCCGTTGCTAGTTTAAAGATTTTGCAGTCCGTATCGGGATGTGCCCATCGGTTTGGGCGTGCGCTAAAAAGTTGTTGGTTGTCGGACCCGCCACCTCTCTGAAGACGTTGAAGAATTACAACGACGTGTATCAGAGGTGTACCCTTGAGCCAAATTCCAGATTGAGGAGAGAGATCATGGTGGACCATCTAAGAATCATTAGTCATTTTTGGAAGACTAAGATTAACTTAGGAGATGTGTGATGGACATCTTTCTGGTCAATTAGTTTGGGAAGTCATGAGTAGAGAGGCTCAGTATATTTGGAGATCCAAGACATTTTAATCTCAAGAAGATTTAGCCAATTTGGGGATGAAGTTGGCTTCTTATAGTGTTAAACACTAATATATGCTCGGTGCTCACGTGCTCTCACGTA
Source organism: Agapanthus africanus (assembly GCA_030015575.1). Taxonomy (NCBI): domain Eukaryota; kingdom Viridiplantae; phylum Streptophyta; class Magnoliopsida; order Asparagales; family Amaryllidaceae; genus Agapanthus; species Agapanthus africanus. The sequence continues at coordinate 46,583,623 of JASDDO010000028.1, forward strand.
AGTCTCTAAAGCAGTGTTAAACACTGAGATTTGGGGCGCTCACGTGTGGCACGTGAGGCGCTTGAAAGTTGGCGCTGTACACCTGGGTCCAAATCCCCATCTGTATATAAGTGTTAAACACTTAATTCTTGTGGCCATCACGTATAGGCACGTGAGGCGCCCCAGAGTAGGGCACTGCTTCTTTGGGTTTATTCGCTCTTCTTTTTATAAGTGCTAAGCACTTAGCTCATATAGTGCTCACGTGGGGACACCTGAAGTGCTCAAAATGTGAGCGCCGTCTTTGGATTTTTCCCCTTTTCCATTTAAGCAACTGTTTGGGGGTCACGTGAGAACACGTGATTCGATCTCAGTCATTCTTTTTTGTTCATCAGAGGTGCTCATGTGGGAACACGTGACCAATCTTTTCTTTTATATGTATAGAGATTTTGATCTGAGTTTTAATAATTTCAGGTCACTTATTTTATAAGAATTAAATTTTTTTACAGGGTTTAACCCTAGTTTTATCAGAGGAATTAAATTCCTATATAATTTTGGAAGAATTAAATTCGTTGAACTTAGTTCTTTCCTCTAAATTTTGAATCTACATAACAGAATCTCCCTGATGAGAATTAAATTCTCAACTTGTGGGGACCTCAACAAGAGAAAGAAATAAGTTTTTTGAGAAGAGTTAAACTCTTGGTTTGAGAATTAAATTCTCTTTTGTTTTGTGGGAGCTTTTGGGAGGCTTCTGTATATTTTTAGAAGCTTATAGGGTGGTCTCCTCCTTTTTAGATTTAACCTCCTTACTTCTATTTATAGGAGAAGAGAAAAAATCAATTTGTTGAGAAAATCTCTCATTGAGAGATCTTGATTGATTTCATGATCTTTTAGATCAATCGGTGAATTTTATTCACCGTTAGATTTTTAATCAAAAGGCTCTCTGTTTAACAGAAAATATTTCTTATTTGTTTAAGAAGATTATGAATATTTTGTTAGTTTTAACAAGATTATAATTTTATTCTATCGTATCTTTTTAGTTTAACAAGATCAGAAATATATTTCTTAATATGGATATCTTGTTAACATAGAATTTTATTCTTGTCGTGTGAATATCTTGTTAGTTTAACAAGATTAGGAATGTTGAATTTAATTCTGTTAAATGAATATCTTGTTAGTTTAACAAGATTAGGAAAATATTTTCCTATGATAGAATTTTATTCTATCATATGATCACCGCTGGATCTTTGATCCAAGGGTCCAATGTTTAATAAAGAAGATCTTTCTAGTTTGAGGAAGATCAGGAAAATATTTCCCAAATAGAATTTAATTCTAGAATTTGTTAGGAGCATTTTAAATTGGGGCGCTCACATGCTTTGCATGTGAGCAGCAAGAGAACTTACGTGTTTAACACGTAGCCCCGGGTGTGGGTTTTAGCCTGTTTATTTTCAGCGCTCATATGAGCATATGAGCGCTCACGTGTTTCACACGTGAGGCCTTTTTGGCCATTGGTGATTTATGTTCAGCGCTCATATGAGCGCTCACGTATTTTATACGTGAGGCATATTTGGCCCTTAGTTATGTGTTTTCAACGCCTATATGCTTTGCGTATGAACGCTCACGTGTTTAACACGTGAGGCCTGCATAGGGGAAGAGTCATGTAGGCAAAGCACGGGGACTTTTCACCTACAGGGCCCGTCGGCGCCGGCCATACGCGCAATCTCGCCAGTCCAATGTGTGTGTGTGGGGGGGGGTCCGGAGGATCTTGGCTACGTGTCCTACTCTGTGTTTATATCAATTTGCATATGTTTGTTTTTCTGTCTTTTCATTTCTATGTGCAGTGCATGTATAAATTTTTAGGCTTCCAAAAAGTTTAAAATAAAAAATCTGAAAAAAAATATAATGTGCCTGATGGGATTCGAACACAGGGGCTACGTCATAGCAGTGCAAGGCTTTACCAATGAGTTACAAGTTATTTCTTGCTATTCTTAAACAAAATTAACTTATAAATTGTACTCAGACTTGTAAACTCTTTACTGTACATTAACTTAAAAATTTCTTACAGTAAATTCAGAGTCGTTACATTCTACTCTCCTTATAAAAACGAAATTTACAATTACATAAGGACTAATTTACAAACAAGTGAGGGTATCTTGCACACATGTCGTCTTCTCGTTCCCACGTTGATTCTCCTGGCGAATCTTTTCTCCACATCACTCGGACTAAGTTTACTTCCCTGTTCCTCAGTGACTTTACCTTTCGATCCAGGATCTCAACAGATTGTTGCTCACAAGATAGATCTGTCTGTACAGTGAGCTCAGAGTGATCAAGGATGTGGCTGGGGTCGCTCACATATCTTCGAAGCTGGGATATGTGGAACACGTTGTGCACTCCTTCCAATGAGCGTGGTAGTGCCACTTCTCCGACTTGTTCGAATATATCGAACGGTCCTATATATCTCGGACTGAGCTTACCCCTCTTACTAAAGCGAATTACTCCTCAGTTTGGAGAGATCTTTAAGAAAACATGATCTCCAGGTTAAAACCCAAGTGTAACAACCCTAAATTTTCTGTACAACTTTCTGTACAAATTTTTCAAAAAATACAGAAAGGGGTACTTTTTTCCTGAGCACAAGTTATAATCTGTTTTGTTTTTTAATAGGAAGAAGGAGCTTGTAACTCATTGGTAAGATCTTGCACTGCTGAACCAAAGCACCAGAGTTCAAATCCCATCACCCACATTATTTTTTATATTGATTTCTTTTAATATTTTTAGAATCCCAAGAGTTTACACGTGCTAAACCCGTAAAACCAAAAGTCACATATAAAACAAACTGTCCCAGGAGGTAGACTTATCGACGGTGGACACTTGACGGTGAACCCCGGCCCGACTCGGCCTGACTCGGCCGGCGGATCGGCCAAATCGGCCGCCGCCCCCGACCGAACTCGGGGGAATCGGATTTCTTCCTTCTGTGAACTTGTGTCTTTTGGTATTCTCTAAACCCTGTCATGTTTAATTTTTCTGAATTATTACAGAGAATTAAAAATCCCATTAAAACTCTTTTATTACAAAATTAAATACATTTTTCTTTCACACCCTTTCACCTACCTTAACCTTAATATTTTCCTACAAATACCACTTTATTCCACACACCCCTCACTCATAAACACTGTCCAAAACTCTAAAGAAAACTCTGTAGAATTTTTGTGTACAAGTGGAGTTAGCGAAGGGCGAAGCTCCGGCGAAATTCCGACGACGACCCTAGGAGCTCCCCATGACGAAACGATGCACCGGAACCCACTACCAATTCCTCTTTCTCTTCTCTAAACCAAAAGCTAGTAAGTCCCTTCTCCCTCCTCACTTTTCTATTCTAAAAACTCGTATTTCTAAAACCTGACGAAATCGGAGTTAATCCGACTTCCGATTCTGTTATTCGTAAAAATTCCACTTTTTCTTAAATACAAACATACTAAACCCTTACATGTTGACTATTAAATATTAACAAAACATCATGAACAAGTCCATAGAAAAATATTTCATATTGCAATTTTTATCGTACTTTTTCAGTAAAATACCATGTAGTTTAGTTTCGACATTAAAACATCATATTTCTTGCTATACCTTTAAATAAATCATGAGGTAATGACCTACCTCTTCACAACACTCATATGCAATATAGCACAATACTTTTCGGGAACATAAAATACGAGAATACGAATTTACAATTAAATACCTTTAACTTATAAAAACCATTTTCTACAAGATTACGTATTTTTACACAAATCTTTGCAAAGAGCCGCTACAACCCATTTAGGGAACCCGTTCGGGATGGTGTGGATTATCGCATATCCTCGGGCTTAGTAGTGCGAGATGCAGACCTCTGCAAGGAGCATTCGGTCTCGAGAGATTTTAAAATACAAATATCTTAAGAAAATGAGATTTCTTGAAATATAATAAATTAAAATTATTTTTATATAAATATATAAATATATATATATATATCATCAAAATATCTAATTTTGAGATAATATAAATATTCCAACTTTTCTAAATCACAAGAATCATTTTACATGAAAATACCATGCAATTCCGTACAAGTTCAATATTGCAAATAAATACCCTATATTACGAAAATTAAGTCTTATTCACTAGAAATGTCACAATGATAAAATCTACATCTATGACAACTCTAAAGACGATAATTAAATACTTGGAGTGTATTTTGAAAATTATACAAAAGTATTTTTTTTTTTACATATAACCCGCTCAAGTTCTATAAATTACCCTAAGGACCCTAGTAAATATAGGTTTAAGCGGAACCAGTCTCTTGAGCCTCAGGGAGCCAAAGATATGGGTACTTGTCTATTTAAGGTAGAAAAATTAACAAATGGTGTTATCAACACGGTAATCGTCTTTGAAAAAGACACAAATCCTGCCGCCCATGTGTAGCGGTTACCGATAACACCAGAACCTAATTCAGGACTTCAATTTCTTTTCTAATTGTTCTGACTCAGACTGAGTCTCATTATAGTAATCCGACTTGAATATGATTCAAGCACAAACTACAATTCAATATGAATTCATGAATACATATATTCAATCTATTCATTCTGTATTGACTGAACCGAACCATGGATATACTTCCATTTACATGATTCTCCAGTTACATCCATTTACTGATATCATGGTTCCGGCAAGTCATCCATCTATGCAATTCAAAATACAAGACAATACAATCAAGACATCGTGGGGTTTAAAAGGGGTAGATTGGTACGGAAGGTGTTAGAAGTTGCACGAGACTGCAACCATAAGACACCTAACCTGAATTCAATCGCCGTTGTTCCGGGCATTCTAACGGATCCTTGTACTCCATTTGCCTTTAGTCTCTGGCATATAAAGACTCCTCTCGTATACACTGGGCTCTTCTGTACCAAGCTACAAACAACAGCGTTAACACTAAATACAACAGTATACAATATAATACAACCTTAAAAGCTACTCTCTCTCTCTCTCTCTCTGTCTATTATACTTCTCCCTTATCTTTGGGACTTACCGAGCGATTGTTTGCTGACGACATTCCTTCTCTTTCTTCTTTGGAATGTTATCAGGTGGATCAGACCTTCAGGAGATAGAGCTCATCAGCACTGAAGACTTGGACCGGTTTACCGAAGACCTAGAGCTGTAGCCACTTGTACTTATTTCATTTCATTTTAGTACTTTACATTTCTGTTATGCCACTGTTTAGGCATTGCTTTCATTCAGATGTATTTACTTTCCATGTACTGTAAAAGAATGTTAATAAATAAAGTTGATGTTCATTACATTTATCTCTTGTGTATATTTCTTTTATATTGCTTAGTTACGCTTAGCGTATTTACTTCTGAGTAAATACGTAGCGGCTAGTCGCGCCCTCTGCCCATACACTGGGAAGCGGGGCGTGACACCAAGTGTTGGGGCTTTGCATCAGCCCAATATTTATGTCGGTCTTGGGCTATGTGCATTCTTTCTCTGATCGTGCGAACTACATCCACAGTTGCTACGATCATCTCTGGTCCTAGGAGTTCATGATCTCCGATGTCGTCCCAACTTAGTGGTGATCGACATTTCCTTCCGTAGAGTGCTGCGGATGGTGCTATTCCAATACTTGCCTGATAGATGTTGTTGTATGAAAACTCTATAAGGCGTAGGTGATCTTCCCACGAACCTCCGAAGTCTAACATACAAGCCCGTAGCATATCTTCTAGAATCTGAATTGTTCGCTCAGATTGTCCATCTGTTTGTGGATGGTAAGCCGTGCCGAAGTTCAGACTCGTTCTCAGGCTAGCTTGCAGACTCTGCCAAAATTACAATCGGAATCTGGTAGCATGATCGGAGACGATGCAAACAGGTACTCCATGTAATCTCACGATCTCCTGCATGAGTTCATGGGTATCAATAATAATACACTTTGAGGTTAAATCTTACTTTAGATTCATGCTTACCTCCATGTACTTCTTTGCTAGCGTCTCGGTAGATTGGCCAACTGGAATTGGAATAAAGTAAGACGACTTGGTGAGTCGATCCATAATAACCCATATTGCGTCGTTACCTTTCGTGCTGCGAGAAAGAGCAGTCATGAAGTCCATGGTAATGTGCTGCCATTTCCATTCTGGGATAAGTAACGGTTGAAGTAGATGAACAGTTCTGTGATGTTCAGCCTTTACTTGCTGACACACCAAGCACTTGGATACGTTTCTGGCTACTTTGCGCTTCATTCCATGCCACCAGTAGTGTTGCCGTAGATCTTTGTATATCTTTGTACCACCAGGGTGTACTGAGTACGGAGAGCTATGGGCTTCTTTCATCAACTCTTCCCGAACAGAATCTTATGGTACACACAATCTACTTCCATCTCTCAAAGATCCGTCTTCGTGGATGATGAAGTCTGTTCGAAGTCTACTTTCTACCTGTTCTCGGATCTTTTGCATCTTGGCATCACTTGCTTGTGTTGCCTTGATCCGATTGACAATAGTAGACCGAACTTGTAAGTTCATCAAATACGAAGCGTTACCTGGCATAACTACTTCAATCTCCATCCCGTGCAATTCTTGCTGTAGCATCCACTGTGCGGTGAGATTCATTGATAGTGGCTAACGAATAAGTGCATCAGGAACTATATTCACCTTCCCTGGATGATACTGTAGGTTGATGTCGAAATCCGCCATGAGTTCTAACCATCTTCTCTGCCGCATATTCAATTCCTTCTATGTAAATACATACTTCAGACTCTTGTGGTCGGTGTATATATTCACTCTTTCTCCCGAAAGAAAGTGGCGCCAAATCTTAAGTGCAAAGATAACGGCTGCCAACTCCAGATCATGTGTTAAATAGTTGCGCTCATGGACTTTCAGCTGTCTTGATGCAAAAGCTACAACTTTCCTATGTTGGTGTAGAACACATCCTAATCTCTTACCGGATGCATCGCAATGCACAACAAATCCTCCATTTTGGTTCGGTATTACAAGAATAGGAGCAGAAGTTAATCTCGACTTGAATTTTACAAAAGCTTGTTCACATACTTCTGACCACACAAATTTTTCATCTTTACGTGTGAGCTTGGTCAGGGATGCTGCAATCTTCGAAGAGCCTTCAATGAATTTGCAGTAATATCCTGCTAATCCCAAGAAACTTCGAATATTCTTCACCGTCTTTGGTGTCGGCCACTCATTGACAGCTGACACCGTAGCTAGATCTACTGAGATTCTTTCGCCTGAAACGATATGCCCGAGAAATCCGACTTGATCTAGCCAAAATTCATACTTGCTGTACTTGGTGTAGAGTTTATGTTGTCGCAATGTCTTCAAGACAATTCAAAAATGCTCAGCGTGCTCTTTCCGATTCTTTGAATACACTAGGATGCCGTCGATGAAAATAACAACGAACCTGTCTAACTACTCTCGGAAAACTTGGTTCATCAGATTCATAAAGATAGCAGGTGTATTGGTCACTCTAAATGGCATCACAAGATATTCGTAATGACCATAGCGAGTTCTGAATGCCGTCTTCGGAATATCACACTCTTTGACCTTCACCTGATGATAACCCGAACGAAGATCTAGTTTTGAGAATACACAAGACCCACTTAGCTGATCGAATAGTTCGTCGATGCACGGTAGTGGATACTTGTTCTTAATCTTAACTTCGTTCAGAGCTCAGTAATCTATACACATTCTGTATGAACCTTCTTTCTTCTTCACAAGCAAAACTGGAGATCCTCAACTTAAGGTACTGGGATGAATCCAACCTTTTTTCAGAAGTTCGTCCAACTGAGTATGGATCTCATTTAATCCTTTAGGACTTAACCGGTATGGAGCTTTGATCACCAGTTGCGCACTAGGTACTAAATCAATGTTGAATTCAAGAACTCGATCGGGAGGCAAACCTGTTATATCTTCAAGGAATACGTCCTCAAACTCTCGAACTACCTCTGGCTTTGATTTTTCTGCTTGTAATGTTGCAATCACCGCCTTCTTTGGTTTAGCTTTGTAGGTGCTAGGTTTCAGGGTACGGTCTCCACTCTTGAAATAAAAGACTGGATGATCTGGTATTTCGAACACTACCCTCCTTTGACGACAGCCGATGGTAGCGAAGAAAGTTCCCAGCCATTCCATTCCCAAGACTACATCGAAGTTCGGTATGTCCAGCACCTTAAAGTCTGCATAAAATTCTCTACTGCAGACGACCACTGGACACAGATCGAATCCTACAGTTGTCTTTAGAACGCCGTTCCCTAAACTGACATTCCAGCTGAATACGAGCGGTTTAACTGGCATCGCATGAGTTCGGACGAACCGTTGCGACATAAAGCAATGTGATGCTCCAGTGTTGAAAAGTGCTAAAGCAGGTAGGGAGGCTACTAAGATTGTACTTAAGTTGTGTGGGATATGTTTAGGTATAGGAAAAATATAGTGATGTATAAGAATTGAAAAAGTTTGAAAGATTGGGAGTTACCAGTGATGACTTGGCCAGTGGCTTCAGCTTCCTCAACAGTCATTGTGAAAGCCTGACGCCGGAGTACATTCCTCCTTGCTGGAGGCACATTCCTATGTCCTTAGGGCACGTTTCTTTACCCTTGAGGCATGTTCCTCTGTGCCTGATGGAATTGACGAGGAGGCTGTGCATGAAGTCCACGTGGAGGTGGAGTAGGTAGAGCAAGACGAGGTGCAGGAGCCTGAATAGCTGGCCGCTGCGGAAAGGTGATAGCGGGTATAAGTGCTCAAGCTGGGTTGAGTCTATGAGGACATGCTCCAATGGCGTGAGTGGATGCGCCACAAACTAAGTACATGCCGTTTTCATACCTGCAGTCCTTCACCAGGCGTCTATTTCTCTTGCAGTAGAAGCAAAAGTCTAGACTGGGCCGGTTAAATGGTACTCCCGGACTCCTGGGTGCAAAAGTTGGCCTGGAAGAGGCTCCTCCTATCATCTGAGTGGCAGGGCGCTTCACACTGGCAGTCTGAGGTCTGCCCTTCTTCTTCACCACTGCCTCATAGCGTCAGGCAGTCTTCAGTGCAAGATCATGGGTTGGGAAATCCCTTGTAGCTAGTGCAGCTTGAATTTCTGGGTCCAACCCTTGCTGAAATCTTCGTGCCCAAATCTCAGCAGTCGAGATCAGATGTGCCGCGAATCTGCTAAGTATGGTAAACTTAGCATCGTATTCATCCACAGATTTGTTCCATATTGAACCTTACTGTAAGTGGATGAACTGCTGTTCCATGTCGAAACGGGCAGTCTCGGGAAAATATTTCGCGTTGAACATATCGCAAAATTTCCTCCATTCAATCGGTTGGGCGAGTCGGCTTTCTTCAGCCTTCCACCAGACTCTGGCGTTATTCATTAGTTGCAGCTTCGCAACTCTCACCCGAGCAACCTCTAGCACTTGTGTTGCTACCAGATCATCCTCGATAGACTGAGCTCATTCCTCTGCCTCTAGTGGGCTCTCTTTCCCAGAGAAATGTTTCAGGTGTAGTGCTCGAAATTATTTGACTCCGGGTGCCTCGGTCTCTGGACGGTGTATGAGGATAGCAGTCTACTGCCGCTGACCCTCCAAGTGACTCTTAATCATCTCAAGCAATACCGTTTGCTCGTTGATGGGAGCTGCAGCGGTAAGTGGTAGTGGTAGGGTAGGAGGTGAGGTGTTGCCATTGACGTTGGTACTCGTGTTGTTCGGTGAATTCATGACCTTGATAGAAAAAGAAACTTTAGATAGATTCAAAGAATTTGAAATGTAAAGAATGTAAAGTTGCTGATTCTTATTATTCTTGTGATATATTGCTTAGGATTTCATGCAGAACTGACCTACCTGGCCACCAACAAAACCTGTCACGTCCCGCTTCCCAGTGTACGAGGAAGGAGACGTGGCGAGCACGCAACGTATTTACTCAGAAATAAATACGTTAAGCGTAAATAAGCAATATATAAAATGCACAAGAAATGACAAGAGATATACAATGAACATAAACTTTTATTAACATTCATCTTTACAGTACAACTGATTTGAAAAGTAAAAGTACAATGATAAATGCAATGCCTAAACAGTGACATATGAAATGAAAAGTAAGTACAAGGAAAGCTAGAAGTCTGGCTGCTCTGTGAACTGGTCCAAGTCGTCCTGATTGGGTTTGATCTCCTGAGAGTCTGGTCCTCCTGATGAACATTCCAAAGAAAAAAGAGAGAAACATGAATGTCGTCAACGAACTAGCGCTCGATAAATCCCAGAAGAAAGAATAGAATAGGACAAGTAAAGAGAAAGAACTGGTAATTGTACAGATATATGTTTGTTATACTAACAAAGTTGTTTGTACCTTGGTACAGAATATGTGAGTGTATACGAGAGGAGTGCAACTATCCCGTGGACTATGGTAACATGTAAGTATAAGGCCCCATCAAAACCCACGGGACAACGGCACGAGAGTTCATGTAGGTGTTTTTTGGTGTCCATCATCGTGCCAATTTTAATACATTCCGTACCAATCTACCTCGTTAACCCCGTAATATATATTGTATTGATTATAATTATAAGGTTTGCCGAAACCAAAGATACAACTTGTTCATGTAATCAAATTCAGGATGTAAACAAGTAGTCATGTAATTAAGTCAAGTTATAGCCATGGTTCGGTCATGTTTGCATGTTGATCTTGTTCTGGTATTCAGGTTCAGGTTCAAGTATACATGTTAGAGTTTGGATTCTTGTTTGAATTGGATTTTGGTTTGAATTGGATTTTGGTTTGATTTAGACTCAGACTTGAGTCAGACAATTAGCACTGATTTGGATCCTGAATTAGATTTGGGAGTTATCGGTAACTGCTGCACATGGACGGCATGATTTGTGTTTTTTCCAGGACAATTACCATCGATAACACCGTTAAGTTTTTCTACCTTAAATAGGCAAGCACTCACTTTCTCCGGCTCCCTGAGGCTCAAGAGAATTGATCCCGCTTAAACCTATATTTACTAAAATCCTTAAATGTAATTTTATATAACTCGAGGGGGTTTTATGAAAAATATTTTATATACTTTCAAAATAAACTTCGAGTATTTATTTATATTATTTAGGGTTTCCATAATTGTGAATTTTAAGAATGTGAAGTATTTTAGTGATAATAGTTTAGCTTGGATAGTTCAAGGTATTTTACTGTAAAACTTGACTTTTGAATAAGTTGAGGATATTTTGGTGAAACTTGTCATTCTTTTATTTTTTAGAAAACATGGAATTTTATTATATCTTGAAAATATGTGGTTTAATAATATTTATATAATTATTAAAAATTAATTTTATTATTAAATAGAAAATTTCATTTTTCTAAAAAATCGTATTAAAAATCTTTCGAGACCGAATGATCCGTGAGGAGGTTTGCATCTCGCTTTATTAGCCCTAGGATGTGCGAGAATCCTCACCATCTAATAGCGGGTTCCCCAAATGGGTTGTAGCGGCAAATTTGCAAAAAGTTTTGATAATACAATTCAAAAGAAAACCGGGATTTTATAGTACATTGTATTTTGATGAAAATATTGTAATTGTAACCAAGAATATGCTAAAAGAGTATCGTGCTATGGAAACCATGTGTGTTTGTGAGGGGCAGGTCATTACCCCGTGAGGTTTTCTAAAGGTAGGATTAAGCAAAACAATTAAATATGGTAGATACAAAGTTAAAGGTATTTTAATGTAAAAGTTGATTTAAAGTTATGTTTCATGATATTTTTGAGTGAAAGTTGTTCTAAACATTAGTTATATGATTACAAATATAGGGTAAGAATTTGAATGAAAGATATGGAAGAATTAGTGAAATTTTTAGACTCAATGTCTGTGTTAACTCCACTTACCGAAACAAAGAACATTTTAAGAAGAAAGAGAAGAATAGGGAGGGAATTACAAGCTAGATGATGAAGAGGAGTAGAAGGAGTGGGGGTAGTCGCCTTGGCATCGCGGGATCGCTGGAATTGCCTCGATTTCTCGCCGGAAGTTGATCTTTGGTTAATACCACTTGTACTCTTCTTGTACTTGAGAAAATATGATAGTTTGGCTAGAATTTTCAAAATGAGGAAGGGCTAGGGCATGGGCTAGTATTTATAGTGTGAAATTAAGGTTTTGGAATTGAAAGAATAAATTAAAATGCATTTAAATTGATTTTAAGGTGAAATTGAAGTCTCTATTAATTTCAGATTAATCAAACAGTG